>PVJD01005339.1:0-117547 GCA_004026545.1 Mormoops blainvillei | reverse complement strand
TTCTCCTTCTCCTCCTCCTTCTCCTTTTCTTTCATTAAAGAAATAGCTCCCAATCATGATGGTTTCTTGATGGGTCTTGTTAGGATACAAAGATTTCTTTGTTTCCAATGGTATTAAGTATCCTGTTATACTAGACAAATTGAATTAGGCCAAAAGTGACTTATTTGGGGAAAATGTGGTTCTAAAAAATATAATTTATATAATAAGTTATGGGCAATTGAATAAAAGATTACATTTTACACAGCCTATTTTAATTATTCATTTTCAAGATAATTTTTATACTTAGAGCTCAAAGAATAAGTTTTTTCTTCATGACAATTAGAAGAAGGAGGCTTAACCAAGTTTACTCCCAAATTATAGGCACAGTGCCATAGGACAGATAAAGTTAGAGTCATGAAACATATATTGTGTCATAGTGCCTACTTGATTAGAAACTGGTTACTAACTTAAAGCCTAAAATTCTTTTATTCTATCCATGTATCGATCCTTCTTCCCATCCATGATTCCATTCATCCATTCTTCCATCTATCCACCCACCCATCCAACAATTCATCCATCCATTTATCTCAGTGTCTTGACTGTTACCAGTGTTACGACACAGTATTTTATTAAGTGGTCCAAAGGTCAAGCATACCAGAATTTATCTTGAGCATACATTTTTAACAAATACCTCATATGAGTTTGATTAAAATTTGAGAAACCCACAAGAAATTCAAGTTTGTGAAACTCTGGGCTGTACTAAATACTGCAGAAGAGCACTTTCACACCAGTAAAATCAGTGGTCAGTCACTTCAATGATATTTTCCTGGATATGACTTGCCTCATGAATAGTCTTTTCTCTCTCTCTTTTTTTTAATCCTCACCTGAGGACATGCTTATTGATTGTAGACAGAGGAAAATGAAAGGAGACAAATGATGATGTGAGAGAGAAATGTTAATCAGTTGCCTCTTGCACACACCCTGATCAGGGACCAAACCCTCAGTATAGTCATGTGCCCGGACAGGGAATCAAACTGTGACATTTCAGTGTATGGGATGATGCTCTTACCAACTGAGTCACACTGGTGAGGGCAAGAACCTTCTCTTGAAACACATCCAACATGTTTTATTCACATGCAAACTTTAATATGAACATCTAAATAAAATGAGTCTACAGGTGTTTGTTCAATACAGGGAAGGTTTTGTAAAATGCATTCAGAGGGAGAGAGTTCAAATCAAAGGCAAGCTGACTGCTTCCCCTCTAGCCTCAGACACAGCAATAGGAAGTAATTCTCCGGCATCTGAAATTATTGTTTATTTATTTGTAAATTGCTCATTATCTACCTTCCCAAGCCTGAATGTGAACCTTGACGACTTGTTCATGGTGATCTCCAGCGCCTGGGTTATTACCCAACACAAAAGAAGGATGCAGTTACTGTCCGTAAATGACTCAACAAGTTACATAAACATGCATGGGTAAAACAAAAATCTTGCCAAAATAATTGGAACACATTTAAGTAAACTAAAAATCACAGTAGACTTAAGAATGGATGGGTTTAACTTTGGAAATATTCCTTAAGGTATTCATCTTAAGATGAAATATAGAAACCCTTCTGAGAGGTACAGAGAATGAAGGGTAGAAACTTGTTCCTCCTTTTGAACTGTAGAGTAGTTTAGGCAGAGGCCTTGAGGCAGAAATTGAGAAAAGGGTTTTGAAAAACAAGAAGATCAGCTTAGTTTCAGCAGAGGGACCCTGAAAAGAAGTCATGAGTGAGAGGGGCACAAGGCCGGCGCAGGTGGAGGAGAATTGGAATCAATGGTCAGAAGTTTATATTTGGTCCAGATGGTAATAGAAAGCCATTGAAGGGCCATGTTTACACATTCTCAAAATCCAATTAGGATACCACATGTTTTTATGGTCTAATCACCCATTTTGGACACATTAAATAAGTTAGTTGAAAGACAAAAACAAAGGGAAAAAATAAAACTATGTGTCATTTGATAGCATTAGCAAATCATGGAATAAATGTGTAAAATTGGAATTCTTGACCTGGAACCAAAGTAATCCAAATATGGTCTTGACGACTTAGCCTTGAACTGAACCAGGCACACTCTGATATTTGAAAATATGAATGGTTAAGGGAAAAAAAGAGAAATTATGGTAGTTGGGGTGAGGAAAATAGGCATCTTCCTCCATTTGAATGTTTTAAACATTCACTTTCTGAGGGTGGAAGGCTAGGCCAGATGATTTCTCATGTTCAATTCCAAGCTCTAGAGTCTAAAAGTTCTATAAGAACACTGGTGATACTCAGGAGGAGGAAGCAGCTGCTTCAGCAGAGTTCCCTCTGGAGAATAAGGAAGTCCAGCATCCAGCTGGGGTCAGGCAAAGAGCGGAGGAGAGGAGCAAAAGCAGGCACTGGGAAGAGAGGGAGGCCAAGAGGCCTGGGATTTAGTGTGACACCAACTGTCTATCCTTTCTTCAGCCTTAGCCACAAATTAGAATATATAGAAATTGGGGTATAGTGACAAAATAGAAGTGGGAAAACAGAGAAAAATGCTGTTTTCTTGGGAGAAAGTTATAACCTTCATTCTCTTGTGCTAGGATGATTCTATTTTTTTAGAACCTCATGACTCATGCTGGGGCATCTACAACCCTTGGGGACTTGTTAGAAATACAGAAATTTAGACTTTACCTCAGACTTACTAAAAAAGAATCTGCACTTTAACAATATTTCCCAAATGATTCATAAGCACATTAAAGACTGAGAAGTACTGTGTTAGAGGATTTGGAACAAACTTGATAAGATAAAATAAGAACTGAGAGAAGTGAGAAAATTGTAATCCTGTGGGAGAGAAAACAGTGTAAGTAGTACCACCTCCCTACTCCCTGTCAATTGAACCTGGATAAGATTACAAGCATTGCTACAGACCCACCCCCATGTATCCAGCCATGAAGACGCAGACTCACAGATGTACATTTGTGTAGACAAATAAAAGTCACTGGAAATGCATTGGTGGGAGAATTGCCCCTGTTCTAATCCCAAATCAGCTTGTTTTTGTCTTTATGAGGTACCTATGGAGCTACTATTTCTTTTCTGAATTCCTTTTATCAATTATATTTTATGTGATTTTCCTGTTTTACTTTATACTCATATCTTTCTTGAGTATAGCCCCAGGTCAACCAATAACCAAGGAAGCCAAATCGAGACAGATCATTAATCATTTGCCATTCAGTTGAAAAAATAATGATTTCCAAATTACTCAAGTGTGGAAATTTCCCAGAACCAGCCCCTGTCCAGGGTATGGGGGCCCTCCCTCCTTAGTTCTAGCAGACTTTCCCTCACTCTAAAGCACTTATACTCCTCATGGAGTTCCAGACTTGAAAAGCTCACACTGCATTGTGCTTCTCCAGTCACCTCTCCATCTCCTTATTGTCTTTCTTTGTAGATTTTTAGTCTCTGTAAAGCAGAGGTCCCCAACCTCAGGGTCTCAACTGGTACTAGTATGGGTCTGTTAGGAACTGGACAGCACAGCAAGAGGTGAGCTTGAATGCAATGCACTTGAATCATCCCAAAACCATCCCCCGACCCCAGTTCATGGAAAAATCGTCTCCCACGAAATCAGTCCTTGTGCCAAAAAGTTTGGGGAACACTGCTGTAAAGGACAATGTGCTATAATGGTGAAGGGCAGTGGGTCATATCTGATAGATTTGTGTTCACCTAACTCCACTACTCTGTGATCCTGATCAAATTACTCAATCTTTAGGATAGAGCCTGAATTTCTTTACCTGTAAAATAAGAATAATACCAGCTGCATAGATATTTGTCATTAGCAAAGAACCAATTTTACCTAAAGTTGTCCCACAGCAAGTATTCAAAAAAAAAAAGTAAATGGCAGCTGTCTATGGCCTTCAGTGGTAAATTTATTAGGTAATTTTGACTTATAAGAAACATTGACATATCCAGATGCCTCAGTTGTACTGTGATCACTTTCATTCTCTCTAGACAGGGCTGCCAGAAGATTCACCTGGGTTTTAGGTAAGGAGACTGTTGCCCATATATTCAATTACTTTAATTTTATGTCTAGGGAAACTAAAAGGAAAATTAAAATAAGCAGAAGAATGCAAAATCAGGAAATGCATTGTGGTAAAGCTCCAGGTGTACTTTTTGACTCTCAGGATCTATAATGAAAATTTTAAATGAAAGGCAAAAGAGATTGACCTTGTTTAAATATGTCCAAATTAAGAACTCTTATAAATTTGATCCAGTGATTCCATTGCTGGAAATATACCCTAGGAATCCTGAAACACCAATTCAAAAGAGGTTATGCACCCCAATGTTCATAACAGCACAATTTACAATGACCAAGAATTGGAAGTAACCTCAGTGCCCAGCAGTAAACGAGTGGATCAAAAAACTGGTACATTTACACAATGGAATGCTATGCAGCAGAAAGAAAGAAAAAGGAATCCTTACCATTTGCAACAGCATGGATGGAACTGGAGAATATTATGTTAAGTGAAATAAGCCAGTCAGTGAAAGACAAATGCCATATGATCTCACGTATAAGAGGAATGTAATGAACAAAATAAACTAATGAGCAAAAGAGAACCAGATACATGGAAACATGGAAAAGACTGACAGCTGCCAGAGGAAAGAGGGGAGGGAGTGAATGATGGGAGAAAAGGGAAAGGGATTAGTTAAAGAACATCTGTGAATGACCCATGGACATGGACAACAGTGTGAGGATTGATTGTGGGAGCGAGGGGTGGGCTGGGAAGAGGAGGGCAAAAGGGGAAATATTGAGACAACTGTAATAGAATAAACAAGAATAAAATAAATTTTAAAAAGGAAAAAAAAATTCTATGTAAGTGAATCACATGGCTGCCAACACACTAACACCATCTGTAAGTCACCACTGATAATCCAAATAAGGAAATTCTGATAAAATCTTATACGGTTATTTTATTTTTAACTAAGTCACTTATGTGATTGCAAAAAGTTTTGTCCCACTCAATCCACTAGTCAATGACAAATACAAATGGCATTTCACTTCAAACTGCGGAAATAATAATTTTTTTTTTCCTTTGGCTGATCAGTCATTTATCACAGGTCATTTACATAGAACTGGATGGCTTGGTAAACTAATCACTAAGCTCTTTCATGTGGTACTGTGCTCTTCTTAGTACATCATGTGAAATTAGTTTGATGATTTCAGTTCCTTCTCTTGGGATCCATAACCAAGTTCATAGACAAACCAAAACCAATTTGGCTGACCCCATCAGCCTGGGTCCATATGAGGGGGCAGTCGTGTCCTGATGTTGGATTCACTGATGGCCTGTGAATCAGTTCTGATTTCTGAGAAGAAAGCTTTGGCTGAGTATTAAGATAGATGCATAAATATGTCCATGTTGTATATGCATGCATGTGTATGTATATGCATTGTGTGTCTGTGTATGTGGCTGTAGTGATGAGTTGATTTAAAGGGGCAAATGTTCTGATAGAATTTCAATCACTATTTAATAAAATTTGACCAGGACATATTTTAGTTGCTGTTTTTAAGAAAGAAACATTAACTTCAAATTTCTGCCTTAATTTATTTCTCTTCTTAATCCCTCACAATATTTTTGGTCCTACATGCTTTTCAAAACTTTATTACTCTTCTGTCAAAAGGTGAGACCTAAATCTCCTCTCCTTGAAACTTGTGAGCTTTTGTGACTGCCCCAGTGAATAAAATATTGGAGATGTGAGCCTGCGTGACTTCCAAGATTGGGCCATAAAGAATTTACAAGTTTACAGTCTGTCTGTCTGTCTGTCTGTCTGTCTGTCTCTCTCTCTACCCCCTACTCTGTCTCTCCTTCCCTGTATCTCCCCATCCCTGTATCTTCCCCTCCCCCTTCCTCCTTCCTCTGTCTCACTCTCTCTACATGTGCTTTGGAAACCCTGATCTGACATGTAAGAAATACACTGTCCTTAAAGTGGCTATGCCAGGCACATCCTGGGGAGAGACCTCATTTCAAACAGAAATCTGCCTAATAAGCCCAAGGGGACCAGCACCTAGTCATTTGTAGCTCCAGCTAAGTCAGTAAACATGCATGTGTCTGAGGGGGCTTTCAGTTGATTCCAGGCATTACCCACATGCTGCTCTAATCCATGCCAAGTGGAGCCAGTCTTTGTGCCATCCCAAAGATATGGAGTCATCAAGTGGAGCAAGATAAGTTTTCCCTACCACACCCTGCCCAAAATGCAGACTTGTGAGCAAAATAAACATTGTGATTATTTTATGTTACTACATTTTGGGGTGGTTTATTGCACAGCAGCAAATAACTG
This sequence comes from Mormoops blainvillei, assembly GCA_004026545.1. NCBI lineage: Eukaryota > Metazoa > Chordata > Mammalia > Chiroptera > Mormoopidae > Mormoops > Mormoops blainvillei. The sequence goes on along the minus strand of PVJD01005339.1, from coordinate 111,239 downwards.
AAACGTACATCATGTGAAATTAGCTTGATGATTTCTTTCTTTGGTGAACATTTTTTTGGGGGGAACCATAACCTGACCCAAGGACAAACCCAAATATTTGACTGAATCCACCAACCTGGGTTCACACCTGGGGACAGTTGTGACTTAATATTGTTTCAGTGAAAGTCATTGAGTCAATTTTGTCTTCTAAGTAGGAGACTTTTGTCTGTAGAAGCAGATACTAATCTTTTCTTAAAGTGCGTAACATGTACTAATGCTAGTTTTTGGTTTTAATGCTGAGCTAGAGTTACATAAGAGAAAACCACTGGGGGCAAACTGGAGGAAGGGTTTTGGCATCTCTCTGTACTATCATTGCAACTACACATGAATCCAATTATTTCCAAAAAAATTTAAGTGGCTATATACAAGTATGTGTGTTTGTGTGCATATGTGTGTGTGTGTATGGTGGATGGGCTGATATGGAATGGCAAATATTCTGAGGGAACTTCTGGTGACCCCTTAATAAAAGTTTGGTCATTGTATATAGTAGTTACTTTCAAAAACTGTTGAAGTCACATATTTTTATTAATTCTTTCACCTCCATAATTTCATGTCAAAATAAGGAGTGAGGTGTATTTTACTTTTCACCATTTAAGTCAATCAGCACAACTTTCCTACTGGAAAGCCATAATAAATACTGATTAAAGGTATCTGAAAACTAATCAAATCCCTCCTCTCCAGTGAGTTCCAGTTCTCCCAGGTACTGAAAGTATGTGGGATGTGACTGCCAGATCGAGATGATCATCACCAAAGGGGAAAGCTACCAAGTTTGGTGTTAATCCTAATCAGTTTGAACTGATTACTAACAGGATGGTTTTTTTAAACAAGGGAAGATGAAACAAAGCAGAATTGCACCGCAACACAGGATCCTTAAGAACATTTTTACTAAACTTTCTGAATTCACTTTCTGTTGTTATTATTAGATTTATTTTACTGATAGACAAAAGATGTGGCATACATAATACATTAGGGGTGTGATGCAGCATTTGCAGTACCTATGTGAACTGGTTGTGTGAATTGGTTGTGTGAACTGGTTATGTGTGGCATCAACATGCATGAGGAAAATCCACTCACTTATCCAAATTACCTGAGAACTGTGATTTTTTAAAAACAAAAAGACAAGTATTATTCCAGGTAGAACATTTTAATTTAAAGAAAGATATTTTATTTAAAAAAAATTTTTGGTATATTTTATTGAGTATGCTATTACAGTTGTCCCAATTTTCCCCCATTTAGTCCCTCTGCCCTGCACCCCATCCCATCACCCCCACACCTCTTAGTTCATGTCCATGGGCTGTACATATCAGTTCTTTGCCTTCTTAATTTCCTACACTATTTTTAGCCTTCCCCGTCTATTATTTGTCAACATTTTCCCGCCACCACTTTGGACATAGTGATATGAATTACTGGGAAGACTTTTTCTGCCCAATAGCCTGATGGTCATTGAAAGAGTCAGGAGTGAAAAGAGGGACAATGAAGCAGAGGTGGAGCTCAAATAAGAGTCTCTTGTTTCAGAAAGAACAGTGATTGATTAACATTGGGGTGAATAGAGACTTTACATTGGTTTGATGGTGTGTGAGTGTGTGTACATATACATGTTAATTTTAAGCAATTGATTCAGTGAAATAAACAGTGTAAACTACTACTGAAAGTGATTGTGATCAGAGATTTTTCAAATTTGTCTGATTATTACCTTCTGTAACATTAAAAAAAAGTATGTTCCCAGTCCCTACTCCAGACCTTGTGAGTCAGAATCATTGAAAGTAGAGCCTTAAATTTTATATTTTTAAGTGCTCCCCAAGTGATTATTAATATTACCCAGGTTTGGAGAACTAGGTAGAAATGAATGGATGTTTAAGTCTTCCTTCCTTCAAGTGACACTGGCATAAGACCATTTCTATTCAACTGCATTGAGGTAACAAGGATATCCATGGCAGGTTCCCATTAGAGCCTTTCAGACAATAAACTCCTAGAGACATGGCAAACCCTGCGTAAACTCCACACAGTGTGGAAAACACATTTAAAGTGACTTTATTTCTAGATTTGTCAGTTTTAACCCAAGAATCCATTTACACATATCACCAAAATAACTTTCCGGCTTCCTCCTTTGAATGCCAACAGTTCGCCACACAGATGTCCCTGGATTGGGCGTTGTGTGTATGTATGTGTGAAAGCAGGAGTGGAGGTGTGCCAGGGGGTACTAACTCAGAAAAGACTCCTTAGCATGATTCCTGCATTCAGTTTTAGAACGGTGGATTACAAACAGTTTTCAAGGTTTGTCGTTTCAGGGAAGTCCTCCAGCCTAGAAGGACTTAGGCGGTCCTAACACTGGTTCTCTTTTTGAAAACACCCTGACCAACCAGATTGATAAAAGAAAATACACTCTTATTCAAAAAATGGATTCTATTAAGTCTTGTGACCAGCATAGCATTTCACCCTGATTATCTCTGTATTATTCAGTGAAGGTTAACTTTGATTCCTCATAATCCTCAAAGGGAAGTGGCTTAACATAATAAAGATTAATTTCTCATTCATATGACCATGCACTACAAACCACTTGGGGCTGAGCTCCACAGGGTCATTCAGGCACCCAGGATCTTTCCTTATAGCTTTTCTGCTATTTTCTAGGGTCTCAGGGTCCTCCATTGAAGTCTTTGTGTTAGACTAGCAGGTGAGGTGTGAGCAAATAACATGGGAAATCTATGGTAGGTTTGTTATGAACAGAGCTTGGAAATACCGTTAGCCAGAACCCAATTTCATGGTCTCACTAATTGTAGGGGAGGCTAAGAAATGCAGTCTAACTATGTGCTTAGGTAAAAATAGAAACAGGTTTTGGTCTGTGTTATCACCTCTTTAAAGGCATGATAGCTTTAAAGACAGGATGTGATGAGAATGGTACTTTATATCCATAATTTTCCTCCTCCAAACCCATAACCTCCATCTAATCATGAGGAAAACATGACAACAATCCAAATTGAAGATTACTCTACAGAGTACTTGACCAGTATTTAGCAAAACTGTCAATGTCATCAAAAACAAAGTCAGAACTGCTACAGCCAAGAGGAGCCCAACGTGACATGACAAGGAAATGTAACATGGTGTCCTGGATGGGATCCTGGAATAGAAAAGGACATTAAGCACAAACTAGGGAGATTTGAATACAGAATGGACTCTGATTAATAATAACATAACAGTTTTTTTCATTAATGTATCATACTAGTGGGTGATGCTAATAATAGTGGAAATAGAGCTTAGGACACATGGGAACTACCCGTACCACCTTCATAACTTTTCTATAAATCGAAAAATGTTTTAAAATAAAAAAGTTTGTTTAAAATTAAGGGAAACACAAATGAGTGTCAAGAAACCAAAAACTTCTGTTTTCCCACCATGGCCATGAAAAAACACTTTGTCTACTGAGAAATTACTGGTCTTCCCCTTACACTCATTTTTTGCCCTTATATCTGTTCTTTTTAAATTTCCTCATCTCAGAGTGATTACTTCTCAAGCACAATCCTTTTATCACTTCTTAAATAGCATGTTTCATGATCCTCTAAGAACACAGACCAAAACAAGGTGGTATCAATGCAAAAATTAGAAGTCACATGTTCCTGTGTTACAACATATGTATGTGTCTGTAGATATGAATTTACACACATGCACACACAATCCAAGAAACTTATGACCCAGTTTTTATTGGGGTCTCCATTTATAGACTTTTCATATTACAAACTTTATTATTAACATCAATAACTTACACAAAACATACTTTATTGTATTTTGTTCCTTTTTCATGTCATCCAGATATATTTTGCACAGTCTATGAAATACATTTGAAAACTTCACTGAATGGTAATAGCGTAGATCTTTAGAAAAATATATACCCAGAAAGATCCCATTTTTAAAAAATCCCATTTAAAAGCTCTCTCAAATTACTTTGGAAAATACAGTACTCCATAATTCTGGAGACCAGCATAGGCATGGAGAAGAGTTACCATGATAAATACATCGATCTTATTTGGTTTAAACCAATATTACACAAAATTCTTTAGCCTGGAGTTTTGTTTTGTTTTGTTTTCACTTTTTTGTTTCTTTTTCTTGCCTATTATCTATTAACTTGTTGTGGAACTAGTAATTTTTCAAATACATTTTAGATAATGCTACACTTAAAAGTGCCAAGATAAATAATTTTCAGTTCCTTTCACACATTCATAGAGAAGAGAATAGGAGAAAAAAAATTATTTTCTGGTCTTATTTTTAGAAAGTAGATATTCATCTTGAAATTAGAAAAAAAATATTTGAGTCCTCTTTCATATGCGTGTTTGGGTAAGTTACTCTTTCTGAGCTTTAGTTTACATATTTTTTAAAAAGAGGTTAACAAAAATCCCTGTTTGGGGAGTTATTTGGGTGAATTTAATGACAAACTTAGCCTGTATAATTATCTCTGCTTCTGTTGTTGGAGAACAATGCAAAATATCAAGGTGACCTAGAAGCTCAGTATTGACTAAACAAATTAAATGTGATGACTTGTATTAAATCAAGCACTCCAATCTTGGGCAAGAAGCAGTGAAATAGGCTCCTGGTGGTCAGCAAATGAGGGCCCAGGAAGTAAAGTAAATTAGGACATGGGATTAGAGGGATAGATACAGATAGGGATTTATGACAGCATAGCCACATGCCTTAATACCAGTTCTTAGCACTGACATTTATCGATCATTTACTACATACTGTGCACTTAGCATGCATTAGATTATCTCATATTAACAATGACTCATGAGATAGGCTCTTTGACAATCCCCCTTTTACAAACGAGAAAGGTCAAGAAACTTGTTCTTGGCCACTAAGTGGCCATGCCATGATTCAAATTCAGATGCTCAGACTCCAGAGCCCCCAACCTCTTATCACTCACTATATCATTTGGATGTTATCTTTTCAAAGCCATTTTTTTTATTAGACTGAAATGGTGACAGCCCTCTATTGTTTTTCACCCATGCCCCGCTTTCCTTCCCATTTGTTAGGCTGCTTTGATTTTTTAAAAAAGTCATTGTCCTGACCCAAGTCTTTTCCCTTCCTAAGCCTATATTCCTGATCAAGGCAGAGGATAAGGACTTTTCAAACACAAGAAAACAGCTCCTCAATCTCTGCAGGTGTGGTAATCTGGGAATCACTCTCCTTTACAAGCAGCATCTGCTTTGCAAATGACTTAGATCATTCGCACCTACAGCCTCTGCTACTAGCTGCCATCTATCATTGGGAGACCTACCCTCTATGCAGCCACCCTCCACCACTGGCACCGTGTTATTGGAGAAAGACTGGACACAGTAACATGGAGGAAGGTTCTGTGAAAATCAAACGGCAGTTCCTGGGCTGAAACAGGAGGACAAACCTCAATACTATTCCTACTGTTGTTTCCAGGGGACAAAATGGTTTCACAGGCCAAATATCTACAGAGATGTATATTGGAAAAGGCGGTTTGCCATCCAAAGGTCTTATAAGGGAACATTTTCCTTATTGAAATCATTACAGTTTAATTTTTGCCCCTTAGGTTTCTTATTCAGAAAATAAAAATTTTAAATTATTCATTTTGTTTGGTACGTACATTTATGGTGTACACATGCTAACTCATCTGAGAGAGTGATGCGAATATTTTTAAAAATAAAAATATGTTCTTTTATATTTAAAAATGTAACAGCCAACTGGACAGCAACTTTTATAGAGGATGGACTTGCCAAAACAAAACCCATGAATTCTTGATTCTCTGACTCATCTGATTCTTCATATTTTTTCTTTTGTTTTTCCCTTTAAATGCAAATTTCTTTTTCTGATTGTAAAAACATGAGAGAAAATATATAAAACATATATTACTTAAAATAAATGAAAAAGAAAATAATGATATCTTAGAGTCTCACAATCTAGAAATAACCACGGTTAACATCTTCCAGACATTTTAATATGTATAAGCCAGTTGTCAACTGGTTCTTTCTGCTCCTTATTATCTAGATAACATGGCTTGGTCCTTCATTTCATTGCTCTTCTTGAGATTTTGGCAACTTCCCAGGATCTCACATTCTAATGATCACCTGTGATTTCGACTTCCTGCTCCTTCTGAATTCCATTCTCCACTCTTCCTCCCACAGCTGTTCTTTTATTTTGCTTTGGCCAGAGACCCAAATGTAGAAATATAGTTCTTTCCTTGATTTGATAGTAACAACAAATCATCCATACAGGGATTTTTGATGCACAGCACAATTCACTTCAGGATGTGAAAACCGTAACACTTAAATGTTAGACATCTTTTTTCCTGAGAATTCTTTGTTCTTTAAACCATGTTATTCAGCCATGCACTTTCTCTCCTCACCCCATTCTGGTTTTGCTTTCACCCTCTCACAAGCAGAAATAATATTCTTTATTTTTGTTCTAATGAAGCAATTTAGTTGTCTAATGACCTTGCCCACAAATTTAAATTCAAGAATTTTTCCTTTCTATACACAAAGTCTTCCCCAAATTTGGAAATTGTCTTTTTAAAGTATATTTTATTGATTATGCTATTACGGTTGTCCCATGCTCCCCCTCTCTAGCATCCCCCCCCCCCCTTAGTTCTTGTCCATGGGTCATACATCTAAGTTCTTCGGCTTCTCCATTTCCTATACTATTCTTAACCTTTCCCTGTCTATTTTGTACCTGCCAATTATGCTTCTCATTCCCTGTACCCTTTCCCACATTCCTCCTGCCCCTACTGATTTTGTCTTTACCAAAGGGGCTGGAGTCATTGGATAAGGTTCAATCAGTGTTATAAAGTTTTGACTGAGATCTAGATATGCAATACAGGTCAAAGACAAAGGGAGGTGAAAACAAGACATTTCACATGGTAGGAATCTCAAAGGAGATGTTAAAAAAATTAATTTCATTGTTTCTAGGCCTCCCTCAATCAAGGATATAAAGAGACAAGAATGGAGATTAGAACAAGTTTTACAGAGATTTCACTGAACAGCCTTAGTGGACCATAGGAATACCCATTCTAACTAGAAAGAGATGGGAAGTATGATGCTTTTCCATTTCACTTCAAGCTCTTGGTTAAAAGAGAGAAACTTCAAGAATCATTCAGAATTAACTTTATATGCATTCTCTTCAGTGGGGGAGACACAGTAGATTGATGTCTAACTTCTGCCTGGAAAACTTAAAAGCCAAGATGGGCTCGACGTACCAGACTAGGCTGCCTTCCCTTAGGGACAAGGAAAGTGAATGTTTCCTATGGAAGAGATGCAGTGCCACTGTCAGCAAAAACTGGTCATACCATCTTTAATGCAGCCCAGGAGGGTTTCCTGAGTGGTCCTGGGACTTTCAGATCCTCTGTGTGGTGGGCCACTGTGAGGAGGTTGAGTAACTGGAAGGAGCACATGACAAAGTTATGGGAAATTTAATCAGATCAGGCCAGTAGGTCTCCAGAAAGGCCAGCGGAGGGCCTACAAAGGAGAGTTTTGACCTCTAGCCAGGCCCCAAGAACATGGCACTTCTCATTGTAGAACCAGTTAAAAACTTTCTGCTTCCTTACCTCTCCCCTGTCCCACTGGAGCCCTAAAAGAATCAGAAGCCACAGTTCAAAAAATAAGAAAGTGGGTGAAAGATGAGGAAACAGAATAGGAAATGAAGAATGAAGAACAACCAGAACTTTCATACTTTTTTACTGCAAAAGGCCCAAGTAAGATAAAGAGAGAAGTTTTATCTCAAAGTCAGGTTTTATGTTTTTAAGAATTATATGCTAAGACTAGTTTTAAAAAATGAAACAAAACAAAACAGAGGGCTCCCTAAGCTTTTATCTAGAGGAATACTCCTTACCAAATAAAGTCTGAGTGAAAGACAAAAATACAGATCCTAACTGGTAAATTTTCCTGTGTTGTATGCATTGTTCTGTAACATTATTTTTGATTTAACAAAAATAATTGTTAACAATTACTGACAATTAAAAATGATTAACAATTATTGACAATTCTTTAACAAAATCATTGAACTTTGTTTTTTTAAATGTTTTCTCTATAAAAACACTGATGTGATTATTTCATATATATTAAACTATTTCTTTAGGACAACTATGAGGTTGCTGGATCACAGTTTAGATTTATGACTAAAACTTTAGTAATGAATTGCCAAATTCACACCAATTTACATCATCTATGCATGAGGTTGCCAGAGATACATTAGGACCTTCAAGCAATGCCACCTTCACGTAGTTTTGCTCTCCTGACCCTGATCCCTTGTGGTTGACTTGTAATGTAATTCTCAAAGAACACAATCATTTCCCAGTTCTTGAGGTGGCACTTTACCTCATTCTTGTTCCTATTCCCTGGATAAACTACCTATAGTTGGTTTGGGAACACAAATTCAGCAGATCAAATTTTTTTTCAGCAGATCCAGTTAAATCCCAAGTTCTTCTTTAGAGAAGCTGTGACTGCTTCTTCTACCCTCACAGACATTGCTGAAGCTATCTTCAGGACTGACTCAGTGAATAGAGCTTCTTCTTGAGGGTGGGTTATGGGCAGCAGCTCTGGTCCTAAAGAGAATGGGGCTGTTATGGGTTTTCAGGGGCCTTGGCTATAGGGGAACCAAACACATTTTTTAAAAATCTTAAGAAATATTTAAAAACAGGATTTTCATGAGCAGTGATATCTTTTGCCTATATTTGGCTATGAAGTACCTTCCTATGAAATATAATTCCTAGCTAGCTATCACTTGCCATGTTCCCTATGTTCAATATTCACCAAAATAAAGGTCCTGTTTTGCCAACTCCCTGCATTCAATTTTCATTTTACTATTTCTTTTAGAGTGAAAATAACATGCAATTGTCAAGGGGATTGAATGGATTGTAAATAACAAATGTTATTTTACTCCCAGTAAATTATCTCAGGCTGTATTATGAATTTACCAGGTCCCACAAAATATCAAATATATGATCTTAAAAGGGAAAATCTCCATACTAGTATATGAAAAAAAGTCTAAATTCCAGAAGGGTGAATGAACAGATGGATACTTTTGGGACATGTGTTATGTCATTTTTGTTTTACATTTTTTGGCTCTGCAAAAGAACATATTTTCTATGAAGTATGGTAGCTGAAGTGAAGGATAATATTAAACTAAACCTGAAAACAAGAAATGAGAAGTAAATAGTTTAGCAAAAATGTAGTTCCACATGACAATTTTTAAAAGTTTCATTATTGAAACACAGATTTGAAATAACATGGGCACAGACTAAGACACAAAAGGGAAACAATGAGTGATGTAATGGAGAGTATTTTTCTCACTTGGAATGTAGATGTCATTCTAACACATTCCTATATGTACTTCCAGGTTTTATTAAGTAAGGAAAGTCAATATTTTAATAAACTTCCATAATAGTAAATATAGATTGGTGATTTTCCCCTTTAATAATGATTTCTTACATAGTAAATAAAACATTGAGTAGCTCTAGCACCTTGGAGCACTGGACCTCATGACACAACATAAAAATTCTGGATAAGTTATTATAACACAGCACTTTATAAAACATGAGGGAAAAAATAAATAAAGGGAATCCCCAATTACCAGGAATAGTGAACTTCTTACCAGCACAGACCTAATCTGGCATCAGCTTGGTATGGTTGTGGGGTAACTTAGATTTAGTTAAGTGTCCTAAAATCGATGCCTGAAGTATTGCTGCTCACACGTTCACAGGCAATGCGGACTTTGGCCATAAGGAGGCATGCGTGTGTGCTAAGACTGAGACTGTCAATGTCCCCCAGAAGGGTTCTCCACTCTGTGAAAAGACGCCCACAGAAAAACCACTGTGACCAACCTAACAAGGTGTGTGAAGAGTAGTTTAGGGAAAAGTAGAAAGAGAAACAAGTCTCTAGCCAGCCGTACGCAGAGAGTGACAACTGAAGTTACATCACACAAGATAGTATAGAACCTCAACTTAGAAGTTAACATGAATCTGCTGTTGGACAGGAAATCCTTGGGTATCTTCAAAAAACAAAAACAAAAACAGAAGATCTTACATAGACACAAAAATGTTGCCTTTATTTTTCCTCTTCAGATGTATTTTTAAAATGGTTCAGTTGTTATAGTATATACAACTTTTTTGTATGTTTGTTGTTAGAGGTGAGCCTGCAATAGCTCAGCTGCACATGTTGCTATAAGCAGACAATGAGTTACTTTTTATGTAAGAAATCACCATTTAAGGAAAATAAATGTCAATCTGAAAAATGTAAAGATGCACTTACAAGAAAAACCTTGCAAATAATATAAATAATTACTCACTGTGAAGGAATGTCAACAGATACAGTCAAGAAGAGGATTAATGTCCCCCTGCAAGAATCTGATGGAAAATAGAAAACAAGATTATTTAAAATTATTAAATATTTTATTTTAAAGGAACAAAAAAAAAAACAGTGAAAGAACACTGTAAAGAACAATCTAGTTAAACAAAATAACTATCCTAAGCAAGATAGATTAAAACAAAATCTTCACTTAACCTCATTGCAGTGAAACTATGGAATGCCAAAGGTATGGAGAAGGTCTTGAGAACAGCTAGGGGAGAAAACATTTTAAATAAAAGAATAATAGACTAATTAATGAATTTCATCACCAAAAATAGAGGTCTGGAGACAATGGAGTAGTATCTTTATACTGAATAACTGAATAACTTTATATTGATAATGGTCAGTATAGGACTGTAAGTATCTAAACTTCTACACAAGAAAGTAAAATAAAGATATTTTCAGGAAAACAATGAGTAGGGTTTATTTCTTTAAAGATGTTTGATAAGAGAACTACTTAAGAGTATAATAAAATTAGAAGAAATTAACTGTGGAATGGTGAGCAAGATTAAAAAGAGCGATAATGGACAAATGATTGTTAAAATGGGAGATAAGTCTAAAGACCATCGACTTAAAAATATTTTTAGAAATTCTTTTAAGAGAGACTTAAAAGCAAAGTGGAACTAAAATGCTATGAAATAACAGCATGCAATTTGGGGTTGCTCCAAAGAACTAAGATAAAGGGCCTGGCACAAATAACACCCCTTTTTATTACAAAATCTTTTATTACAAAATCATAAGCATGAAATTCTGTAACATAATAATAACACGCTCAAGCACACCGTATGACATTTTAGGTGAAATGTTCTAATGAAAGCTGTAAATTATTACACCCATTTAATCACCCTACCAGCTACACTCAAGCAGGTGTCACTTCTGCCAGACCCTGTGTTTTGAGTTTCTTCTAATGTTGGGGACAGAAATAGAAATATTGATATGCTGCATGAAATATATTTAATAAAATTTCAAGATAAGTATGTAAACATAGAATAGAATATGCATTTTTTTTACCTCAATAGATGAGAGCAAAAGAAATATAGAAGAAAAATTAAAGCAAGGTAAATGGAAAATACAAATTACTTCATGTGTCAGTATTCATAGTAAATATAAACATCAATTAATACAGTCTCTAAAACTGAATTTAATTTTAACAGTTTAAATATCCGTCATGGTACTTATTAATGTTGTTCAGTAAGTAGCTTTTATTTTCATTCTGGACTCATGGTTTGGATTTCACGTGCCTGTCCCCGGGAGTGGGTGAAGTATGGCTATGAGACTAGTTATGACCAGTTGTATGCAGGCTGAAGTGATCAGTGCCACATGGGGCTGGAGCGTTAATGTCCAGTGCATGATGTATCAAGTTTTCCCTTCCTTCTGCTACAGCCCTTGACACTGCTGCAGGGAGTGGCTGCTCTGCACCTCAGGGAAGGACGAAGTATAGCAGAACTCCTCATGGAGCCTTGAGAGACATGTAGCTCAAGTTCCACCATTCTTTCTTTCTTTGAATAGGATTTTGTGAGAAAGTGAGAGTTGAAGTAACAATAACCATTTCCTTTGGAGTTTTCATTGTACGGTATTTTATAAAACCCCATTTTTTGTGCCAGTGTTAATTGCAGTCCAAAGCATCCTAAAGATACAAAGGTGAACTTGCCTTATTAAGTATTAATAATCATTATCAAGGTAGACATTTAAAACAGCATGGTATTAGTGAAGAAACAGACCAACTGGCTAATGGAAGATAACACAAAAATGTGAACTTGATATATAACAGAAATGGTATTACGAGTAAATGCTATTAAATAAATTATCTGAGAAAAATCCATTTGGAAAAAAAACTAAGCATTCTATCTCAGAAATATTAGAATTCTCCCTTACAGAAATAATACGTATTTTTGTAACATAAAAACTTACATGGAGGCAGAATGAAGGCATAAATATGAAAGAAAAACTGAAATATTTAGAAAAATATATTTCAGAGATTTTACATTTTATGTAATGTGCATTTTACCACAATTAAAAAAATGCTTATGGACAAAAATAATTGACACACACTGCAAAGCTGTTTTAAAAAGAATGTATTAGAAAGTTCCTTTTTAAACTTGGATTATAGAAGAATCCCCTAAAAAAGGCATACAAAGAACAAACTAAAAAACAGAGAATATTAAAGTTAATGCATTAAAATTAAAATCTTCAATGTAAAAAAAAAGAAGAAAAACAAAAAAACAAAAAGAATCTGAAGTGAAACAGCAAACCACAGACCAGGAAAGATATTTGCTACACTTATAAGTGACAAAGAATCCGTATCAGAATGCATAATACAAAGAACTCCCTCATAGCAATTAAAGAAAAATAATCTATTTTTTAATGTCAAAAGATATAAATAAATGCTTAGCACAAGAGAAAACCCTAATGTCCAATAAACGTATAGAAATTCCATTAGTGACAGTGAAAGGAAGATTAGATCAGCAATGAAATGTCTCTTCGTACTCATCAGTTTGGCATAAAATAATGTGTCATAATAAGTGTGGGAAGGATGGGGGGCTTGGGGATACAGATACTGACTGCAAGGTATAAATTAGTACAGCCCTGAAGGGATATGTAGAGAAATGTACCCACATGCACAAGGACCTGTATATCAGGATCTTCACCACATACTGTTTACAATAACAAACAAATCAGATAGAAACAGGAAGACTCATGTATGAGGCATGGATAAATTATCCTATGTGACTACGGAGCCCTTAAAGTGAATATCTGTGATCTACTGTATCAGCGTACATTTATTCTGAAAGTGTTGAGGGGAAAGTGAAAAAACAATTTGCAAATATATTATGTAGTTTGGGCAAATTAAAAAGAAAAAGAAAATCATACTTTATATTTTCTTAAGTGTCAAAATATAAAAACAGTGATGGGGAATTTATAAAAACTCAAGGTTGTAGTTAATTCTGGGGTAAACAGTAAAAGAGTACATGGAACATTTTAAATCTATCTGTGATATTTCCTTCAGTCAAAGAAATGGATCTAAAAGAAATACATGCCAATCTTTGTTAAATATAAGGTTAGATATTCTTGGATACTTGTATATTATGCTTGAAATGTAGTTAGTTATTTTGCATATTTGAAATAAGATCAGTGTATACATATTTTAAAATAAAACATGAATAACAAATTATATAATAAACAAAAAGTTAAGTAAAGTGAGTTGTGAATGAAGGTGAAACAGTTCTTAAATATTATGGTTGGAAGGAAGACATCCATTCTGTTTTAGAGTGAAGAGAAAGAAAGATATATTAGGTTTCTACCCTGAGTCCAGCTATGTGCCGCAGCTTTGGAAGGAACTTTTTACCAGGTTATCAGACTTGGGTGCAGCTGAATTCAGGTGTTCTGAACAGTTTTGCATTTGTACTTCTGGATGCAGGTGGAAAAGGTGGAGAGGTAGACTCCAGAAGAGGTAGGAGAAGTGGGAGACATTGAGAGTTACTTCTCAGCAGGCCATGCTACCTTCTACAACATCAATGCCAGGCCTTGCTCTGGGTTTAAGTGTCTTAAGAAGTGAGCAAGGTGAAGTCTCGTGCTGCTGCTATCAACATGGCCCAATGTCCCCTCCTGTTCAGCCCTGGATTTATGAGCCCCTGACCTACATGGTCATGTAGTGCCTCACATTCAGAAGGGCCCTGTACTTGTTTTGTTGTCGGCTGCTTAGTCCATGAAACTCTGGGGAACTGGGTGTTTAGGGCAAAAGGACACATTGACTTCTTGGTACTAATTCTATTTACATTCAATAAGGCTAACAGCAAAAAGTTAAAATAAACATGCAATAAAAAATGAAGCTGTGGTTTCCAGATCTTGGCTTTTGTAAATAATGCTGCTATGAATATAGGGTTGCAAGTGTTCTTTCTGATTGGTGTTTCAGAATTCTTAAGATATATTCCCAGAAGTGGGATCACTGGAGCAAACAGAATTTTGTTTTCAGAGTTTTGGGTAACTCCATACTGTATTCCACAGTGGCTTCACCAGTCTGCATTCACATCAGCAGTGCAGCCCAAGGTGCAACACAAGAGAATACTATGCAGCTGTAAAAAAGAAAGAACTGTTATCCTTTGTGACAACATGGATGGACCTGGAGATTATTATGCTAGGTTAAATAAGTTAGTCAGAGAAAGACAAATACTGTATGTCTCAGTCATATATGAAATACATGAACAAAAGAAATGACAAACAAAATAGGACCAGAGGCATGCATACATGAAACAGATTGACAGGTGTCAGGGTGTTAGGGGGTGGGGGTGACTGAAAGAGATTAGCCAAAGAACACATATGCATATACGCATAGCTCTTGAACACAGGCAACAATGTGGTAAAGGCCAGGGTGGGGAGCAAAGCCAGGTGGAAGGGGCAAAGGTGGGAAAAATGGGGGACATCTATAATAGTGTCAACAATAAAAAAAAAGAAATGCAGTTGTGGTATCTCAGAAATGATTATTCAGGTTGTATTTAGATTGTATGTAAACACAATCAGATTTTATTCACATAGCATTAACATACAACATTTGTGGAATACAATTATTTTTTAAAATTTTTTAAAATAATTAAAAAATGTTAATTACTGTTGGCATACAATATTATATTAGTTTCAGTGATTATACATTTAATAACTTACAAAATGATCACCCCACCCGTACTAGTTATTACAATATTATTATATTCCCCATGCTGTACTTTACATTCCCATGACAGTTTTTATAAATGGCAATTTGCACATCTTTAATCACTTCCCTTTTTTCACCCGTTCTCCATGGAAATCCCCTCCCATCTGGCAACCGTTGAAATGTTCTCTGTATCTATGAGTTTGGTTTTTTTTTTATTTCATTTTTTGCTAGATTCCACATATAAGTGAAATCATACAGTATTTGCCTTTCTCTATCTGATTTATTTCACTTGGCATAAAACCCTCTAGGTCCATCCATATTGTCACAATTGCAAAATTTCATTCTTTTTTATGTCTGAGTATTATTCCATTGTATATATGTACCACATTTTTTAATCCATTTATCTATTGATGGTACTCGGGTTGCTTCCATGCCTTGGCTAGTGGAAATAATGTTGCAGTGAATACAGAAATGCATTTTTTAAAAATTAGTATTTTGGTTTTCTTCAGACAAATACCAAGAACTGGGATGCCTGGGTACTTCTTGGTCTCTTGATAGAGTCTTTGTTTTAAAGCTTATTTTGTCTAATATAAGTATTGCTACCTCGGATTTTTTTTGTTTCTTTCTGCATAGATATTTATTTCCATCCTTTTTTTTTTTTTTTTTGGTCTGTGTCTTTTGATCTAAGTGGGTCTGTAGTAGGCAGCATATGTATGGGTCTTGTTTGGTTATCCAGTCAGCCACCCTATGTCTTCTGATTGGAGCATTTAATCTATGTACATTTAAAGTAGTTATTGATTGGGATGTAGTTATTGCCATTTTATTATTCATACTTTTAATTCCTCTTCTTCCTCTTCCCCTTCCCCTTCCCCTTCTCTCCTTCTCCTACTCCTTCTTCTTCAAAAAGACTAGTATTTTTGTAACACTGGTTTGGTGGTGATGAATTCCTTTTGCTTTTTTTTTTTTTTGGTCTGGGAAGTTCTGTATCTGTGTTCTTTATCTGTTATGACAACTTGGTTAGATAAAGTAATTTTGGTTGTAGTTCCTTGCTTTTCGTCACTTTGAATATCTTGTGCTTATCCTTTGAGGCCTGAAAAGTTTCTGTTGAGAAATCAGCTGACGGTCTTAGAGGAGCTTCCTTGTAGGTGACTTATTATTTTTGTTTGTTTGTTTTTTGCTGCTTTTAAGATTCTTTCTTTACTTTAAACCTTTGGTGCGTTAACTATAATGTGTTGTGATGTGGGCCTCATTTAGTTCATCTGCTTTGGGACTATGTTCTTTCTGTGTTGTGTGTCTGTTTTCTTCACCAGGTTAGGAAAGTTTTCTGTCTTTTTTTTCACATAGGTTTTCTTTTTTTTAAAAGATTTTATTTATTTTTATTTTATTTTAATTATATTTTATTGATTATGCTATTACAGTTGTCCTGATTTTCCCCCTGTCCCAGCTCCGCCCAGCACCCCCTACTCCCTCAGGCAATGCCCCCACCATTTTTTATGTCTATGGGTCATGTGTATAAGATCTTTGCCTACTCCATTTCCTATACTGTACTTTACATCCCCATGGCTATTCTGTAACTACCTATTTGTACCTCTTGATCTCCTCACCTCTTCACCTATTCTTCTCCCCTCTCCCATCTGGAGACCTTCTGGTAATTAACTTTTTTCTCTTGCTTTTAAGAATCTTTCTTTATCTTTAACCTTTGGTCTTTTAATAGTGATGTGTCTTGCAGTGGGCCTCTTTGCACCCATCATAACTGGGACTCGCTGTGCTTCCTAGACTTGCATGTCTATTTCCTTCACCAAATTAGGGAAGTTTTCTTCGCTATTTTTTCAGATAGATTTCCAATTTCTTGCCCTTTCTTTTCGCCTTCTGGCACCCATATGAGGCAAATTTTGGGCCTCTTAAGTTGTCCCAGAGGTTGTTTATTCTCACTTTTTTGGGTTCTTTTTTCTTCTTGTTGTTCTGCATGGTTGTTTTTTGCTTCATTATGTTCCAAATCATTGATTTGATTCTTGGCTTTATCCACTCTACTGTTGTTTCTTTGTAAATTGTTCTTTATTTCAATTAGTGTGTCCTTCATTTCTGACTGGGTCTTTTTTATTGTGCTGAGGTCCTCACTAAGTTCCTTGAGCATCCTATAAACAGTGTTTTGAACTCTGCATCTGATAGGTTGAGTATCTCCATTTTATTTAGCTCTTTTTCTGGAGTTTTTATCTGTTCTTTCATTTGGGCCATGTTTCTTCGTCTCCTCATTTTGGCAGCTTTCTGTTTGTTTCTATGTATTAGGTAGAGCTGCTTTGACTCCGTGTCTTGGTAGAGTGGCCTAACATAGTAGGTGTCCTATATGGTCCAGTGGCACAGCCACCCTCCACCCATTACCCAAGTTGGGCACCTGAGGTGCACCCTCCTTTTATAGTTTAAACTTGGCTGCTGTTGGCAGATCAATGGGAGGGATTTACCCAGGCCAGTCAGCTGCAAGGGCTGGCTGCAACCACTGACTACCAACCTTGGCTCTCCATGAAGGATTAACTGTGCAGGGGCAGGGTGGTGGTTCTCTGATGTGGCCTATAGCTGTTCATTAGGTATGTTGGCTCTGGTGTTTCCCGGGTGGTGAGGGCAAGGTCAGCCCTCACCTGTGTTTTGCCAGGACACACTGCCTGAGCTGTAAAGCAATCTGAGATGCCTGCTATATGTGCTAGGTTTGGAGATTCCCACATGAAGCCAAGCTGTGACTCTAATCTGACTGCCACTAGGGCCCACCGAAGCCAGCTGTTTCTTGTTTGATAGGATTTAGGAACCAAGACCAGCCATTCTTATGGAAAAACAGCTTGGGTGGGCCTATAAGTTGGATGGGGTAGAGCCTCTGTGGATCTCCAAGGTGGGTCACACAGTGCTAGGTTGACTGAGCCTCAGATATGGCACCAGCCTACCTGCTCTGTGTGGGGGAGGGTTTAGCAAAGGGACAATGGCCTCTGCTGGCCCTGATGACAGATACTTCAGTCTCTCCCTGTATACCACTGATGCTCTTCAAGGTGTCACTCTGGTGCTGGAGCTCAGAGGAAGCAAGTCTGAGTAGGTGAGTCTGTGTGTGGGTTCCTCAAAAGGAACTGCTTACGGCTCCAGCAGCCTCCTCCAGTGACTCAGTCCCCACTGGCTTTCACAACCAGAAGTTTTGGGGATTTATCCTCCTGGCACTGGAATCCTGGGCTGAAGGGGTTGGTGTGGGTCTGTGACTCCACACTCCCAAGATATCCCTCCTGAGTTTTTCCACTTGGACATGGAGCCAGCCCATTCTGCATATGCACCCCTCCTACCAGCCTGGGTGGACGTGGTTTCTTCAATTCTGTAGTTGTCAGACTTCCATTCAACTCGATTTCTGACATCCATGAGTGATGGTTGTCTTTATTTTAATTGTAATTTTGATGTGGTTGTGTGAAGAGGTGAGACATATCTGCTTTCATTGCCATCTTGACCCTTCACATAGGTTTTCAATTCCTTTCTCACTTTTCTCCTTCTGGTACACTATGGTGCAAATGTTGTTACTCTTGATGTTGTCTCAGAGTCCACTTAAATTATCCTCATTATTTAAGTTTTTTCTTTTTACTGTCCCAATTGAATATTTTCTATGACCTTGTCTTCCAAACTACTGATTTAATCTCTGCTTCATTTAATGTACTATTCACTCTCTCTTTTCTTCAGTTATTATATTCTTTATTTCTGACTGGTTCTTTTTTGTTTGTTTGTTTTCTATCTCCAATTTTATGTTTTCTATCCCGTTGTTAAAGTTTTCACTGAGTTCATTTGCTCTTCCCTTAAGTTCATTGAGCATTTTCATATGCAGTGTTTTAGTCTCCAGATCTGGTAGATTGCTCTTCTCCACTTTGTTTAGTTCTTTTCCTGGAGTTTTGTCTTTTTTTTTTTTTTTCCATTTGAAACATGTTTCTTTGTCTTCTCATTTTGGTTGACTCCTTGTGTTTGTTTCTATCTATTAGGTAGATCTGCTATGTCTCCCAGACTTGGTAGAGTAACTATATATAGTAAGTGCCCTAGGGGACCCAGTGGTATAGTTTCCCTGGTCACCTGAGCTGGTGCTTCAGTTGTGTCTCTTGTGTGGGTTGTGTGTGTCTTCTTGTTGTAATTGAGCATTGATTGCTGTTGGCACATCAATGACAGGAGTTGACCCTCAGGTTGATTGGCTGTGACTACAACAGAGGAGCTGTTAGGCAAAGGCTGGTCTCACAGAGCAGAATTTACTTTAGCAGGGCTCTTGTTTCTGCCAAATCTGTCCTTTGGGTGTCTGTTTGTAGAAGTGGTTGTGTGGTGCTTTGGTGTGTTCTGAACCTGACCACCAGATGTATTGTTTCTGGGGCCTCTTGGGAAGGGCTCTGGAGCTGGACAAGATCACTTCTGCCTGTGTCTGACCCAGGGCCACCTGGTATAAGCTACAAGGTGACCTGTAGATGGTTACCACTTTTGTTGGGCTTAGAGGCACCTGGGAGAAGGTAAGCTGCAGGCTGGGGCCAGGTGCCCTAGCACTAGGTTTGGGGCCACTTAGGAGGCGTAGGGCATACAGAGGCCAAAAGCTCCTTGGTTTGTGAACTTTCGAGAGATTTTACAAAAGTCCACAGTGCAAGCCGAGATAAACTGTATGGAAAGGTCCCTGGACATGGCTTGAGTGGGTCTGCAAGCTAGGTCAGTGGTGATCTCAGGAAATCATTGGGGTAGGGCAAAGCATGTCAATGAGATTGATGGACACTCAGACTTGGCTCCTACCTATGCCTGCATCCTGGGTTGGGGGAGGGCTCAACAAGTAAACAGTGGCATCTACCAGCACTTGCGTTTGAGCGAACGGTGCCCCTCCAACCCTCACCCTGAAGCCAGACAATTTGGCTCCCCGCGTATGTCTCTGGCACTTTGCAAGCTTCTGCCCCAGTGCTGGAGCTCAGAGGGAGTGAGTCCATCAGTGAATAAGTCCATGTGCGGACCCTTTAAAAGGAAATGCCTGAGTCTCCATCAGTCATCTGACTTGCTCATCCACAATCCCTGCTGGTTTTGGTTTTCACAGTCAGAAGTAATGGGGACTTCTCTTCCTAGAACTGGAATCCTGAACAGCTGAGATATCCCTTCATTTCTTAACTGCCACACATAGATGTGGGGTCTGCCAGTTCTGCATCTCTGCCCCTCCCACCAATCTCGACTTGGCTTCTTCTATTTATCCTTAGTTACAGGACTTATGTTCAGCTAGTCTTCAGGTAATTCTCAATGATGACTATTCTGTAGTTTAGTTGAAATTTTGCTGTGGTTGTGGGAGGAGACGGGCATAACATTTACCTACTCTGTCATCTTCTCCAGGGGTCTCTTACACAGTCTTTATCCGTATCAAAGACACTTGCCTCATGTAGGCTTTCACAGATGTTGATTTTATGATTCTTAGATTTTCATGCTTCAAAATGTTTTTAAAAAATCAATATTATTTCTAGAACCCAGACAGAGATTGTTAATTCATTCTTTTACTTGTAGAAGTTGAAGCAGTTCTGGAAAAAGAAGTTCAGGCCTTCTTCCTAGGACCTTCAGGGCTGCTCTTATTCCCCAGGGCTCTGTGGTGCCCATTAGCAGAAAAGTGACAAGCTTACCATGTTGTGGACTGTTTGAAGTTTACATTCTATTGGGGTGAGGAGAAACTCCCCTTTTAATAGCCTCATTAATTTATAGATATACATAACCTTCTGTGGTGTAAGAAGCATGCCTGGAATGGAAGGAACAAATATGCAGGAAGCTTGTATATCTATTTTGTACACACTACTATGTGGTTGTGAGAGAACTGAAGGTATTCAACACAGAGACATTCTTGTTCATGGCATTCTACTTGGCTCCTGGGGGACATAAACCAGTCATCTCCAGTGGAAAAGTCTCAAGTTCCGTTCCCATTGGGAAAACATCAGGAGAAAATAGACATAACAGAAACATATTTGGCTTTTAAATGTCATCTAAAGACCACAAAGAGTCTGTAATATGAAAGACCCAAATTCCTCTTTGGTCTACTTAAGCTGAGTAGTCACCACATTATCACAACATGCTGGGGCTTGAAGAGTTCGAAACAGTGCAGCTGGTATCTCAGTGCTGACTTGCTTTCTGCCTCTGTGGAAGCCAGTTAAACTCTCCAAGCCCCACTGTCTTCATTTATAAACTGAGGGTGATATTGGGATCTTCTTCAGAAGGATGGGATTAGATAAAAATGCTTTATACAGAACCCGGCCCTCAGGAAACCCATGGTGGGTGATAAGGTTGATTATTAACACAGGCTGCCACATAATCAGATAGGGTCTCTGGTTTCTGGATCCAATCTGTTGTCCCTAATTTCAGTGCAGAGGGAACCTATGTTATGGCAATAGACCTAAAAGCCAAGAGGAAGAATGGATGTTTCTGTTGTAAGACTGAGACCAGAAAACTGGTATGGAATGAAGAGGGCAAAATAGGTCTAACTGATGCCTCTAAATGTTGACCACTAAATGTTCCAAAAGTGGACTAAAGAAATCAGTGGTCATCCTGAATTACTAATATGGAAGGCAATATACCTAATAATTCAGCTTTCCAGTTTTGAAACAGGCAACCCCCACATGTTCTGGCTGGGTACTTTAGGCCTGTCCCTTCACCTGTGGAAGCTCATATCTCTCACCTGTAAGATTGGGCTATCAGTCATGCTTCCCTTGTGGATTTGTTGAAGTATTAAATGTTCAGCCTCTAGTGTGTTAGCTAGGATTCTTTTGAATGTCTCCATAGAAAAGCTATATTTAGAGGTTAGAGTAGTACCAAAAACCACATTATTGGCATGCCTTTTAGACAACGGATCATAGGGTTAGCATTTCTGAATGTTTGCAGTCCAGCTCAGTCAGCCTTTCCTCTTACCCTCCTCCCCTAGAGTCCTCAGTATTGCGGGAGCCCTCATGAGGGCTTCTCAGCCAACCAGCCTACATACCACGTTATGACCCGGAAACTCCAGTCATTTGAAGACTCTGTGACATGAGCATGAGTCACTTCACTCTAAATATTACAGTCTATGAGGCCAGTGCTCCTTGTTTGCACAGACTATGGGGCCTCAGCGCTACAGAATCATGTCTTGAAAATTTCCAGTCATATATTAGTCAGATTGCTCCCAGAGCAGAGAGGAGAACCTTTCTCCAGATTTTGCACGTAACTTACAGAAACTCTCTAATAAATGGTGATAGGCCACACTCCTCGACCTGTGTGGCCCAGGTCACATGCATGACTGAATAGATTGCTCTCCATGAAACATTCCCTTTCACCTGATGAAGTCCCTGCCTCTACCGCTGTGAGCATCTGAAACTCCTGGATTTTCCTTTGGAGAAAAACTCATGCCAGAGACTTTTTAAAAATAGACTTTATTTTTTCATAGCAGTTTGAGCAGTTTGAGGTCTTCAGAAAAAGTATGCCAAATTTTCATAGCTTCTATGTGCTCTCTGTCCTGCTCTGTTTCTCCTATTATTAACATGTGTTATTGTGGTATGTTTGTTACAATTAATAAATTAATATTGATAGACTATTGTTAAGTAAAGTCCATAGATTACATTAGAGTTCACTTTTGGTTTTGTGGTTCTATGGGTCTTGACAAATTCATAAAGTCATATATTTACCACTACAGCATGAGACAGAATAGTTTCACTGCCCTAAAAACCCCTTGTACTCTACCTATTCAACCCCCTTCCCACCCCTAACCACCACCAATTTTTCACTGTCTGTATAGTTTTGCCTATTCTGGAGTGTCATATAATTAGAAACATATACAAAGTAATCATTCAGATTGCCTTCTTTCACTTAGTGATAGGTATTTTTCTTCCATGACTAAAGGAACATCTTAGTTGCTACCACTTTTTGGCAATTATGAATATAGTTGCTATAAACATTTGTGTGCAGGTTTTGTGTGGACAAAAGTTATGTGTGGTCTGTTTTACCATTATTAAGATCTTCATATGGATTCTGGGTCTTCTGCTTCTACTTGTTTCTCTTTCCTAGAGAGTATACAACACCTGCTTTTCATTGTAAATACTTCTCATTGGAAAGTGGGCTGATGAAGTGGGAAGTGTGGGCTTTTGTCCTTTAGGAGTTCATTTAACCTCTCTGAACTTTTGGCTTACTCATCTGCTGGAGGAGTGGTAACAGAAGGCCTGAGAAATGTATGAGAAGATAATAGTTATATATTAAGAAGTGACCAATAAATATCTTTATTTCCCTGCACTCTTTACTCCCCCTTCCCATCTCTCTTTTCATCCTTCTGCTGCTGAGAATTTCATAAAAGTAGATTTCTAGATGGTTCTCTGCTTTAATTTTCACATATTTTCTGAGGATTTTCAGTAACACCCTGATTTATATCCTTGATCAAGCACATATTATAAATTCTGAATGTATGCTGACATTTCTGTTTGGGTTCTGCACTTTTAATGAAACAGAAATGAGTTAATTCAAAGTGTCTTCATTGGCTAGAAGTAGTCAATTACCTACTGAGTGGTGGCAGAGGCATGGGAATTGCTGGTGAGGAAGAAGGGAAGATGGTCATGAGGGAGTTCTGTTACACTCACTCATAACTGAGGGTTTATTAGTGCAATGTAGATCATGCAGTAGGTCCTATGCTAACAGTTTATGCCAAGTCTTGATGACTCAGTGACATGGCTTCAGATGTCAGAGGTCAGTGAGCACATTAGTAGAATGGTCTAATAAATTTCGGGAGTTGTGTCTACACAGTAGCTACCAAAAATAGACTTAAAAATAGAATCATCTGTTCTCTACCCAGTTGTTTGACCAAATAAGAGGAAAACTGTTTAGAATGAAGTTATCTGAACTGATAGATCAAAGGCAGTGAAAATAGTTCTTTCAAGGCATTGAGAGAGGTTTCAATGTGATCTTCTGTGGTGTGATTTCTGCTTCAGGTCCTGCATGGGATCCTCGTGCTGTCCTGACAAAGTCATGATCTGACACTTGCCTACCTTTCTCCTGCTTGATTGTATTTGTTTCACAGTCTATATTTCAGACATTCTGAACTTGAAAAATTTCCAGAAGGCCAATAGTTTTCCCTCAGATCCTTCTCTTAGAAAATCCTCCTTATTCCTCCCAGAATAGTCCCCCCACCCCAGTTTGTCTCTATGGCCCTCTTCCTTTACTACTCTCTGAGCAGCCTCCCTAACACCATGCTGGGTTAGATTTTCAGCCACACTGTGCACCCCCATTGCATCATTTATTTTACTTATCACAACACTCCTCTCCTTGTGTTGTACTCAGCTGTTCATGTGTCTCCTTTCCTCTGTTGAAATGTAAATCCCATGAGAGCAGAAGTGTTAGTCTCATTCTATTATGCATAGGGTATGGCTTATGCCTGACACTGAGTATGGTCTCAACAAATGAATGATTAAATGGATGAATGCACCAAAACTTAGACTCAAGAAGCTTGAAGCACATGTAAAAAGATAGAGGACTATGTGAAAAAGGAAGGAGCTTGATATCACTGCTACTCAAGCCACAATTGTAAGGACAAGCAAATACATGTAACAAAAGAATCATCTTCCACAGATAAGCATGGGGCACATGCTGCTTGTTACCTACCCAGCATCCAGATGTCTCTTCTTCCTTACCAATAGCGTCCCAATTTTGTTCAGGGAGATAGTTTTGCAGATTTTAAAAATAAAAACTCTTTTTGTGATATTCCTTTGCAATTGGAGGTACCATTTCAGAGAGCTCTCACTAGTGAGTAGCAAAAGATTTCTAGGGACACAGGGCCAGTTTGGTTTTCTGATGGAAATGACACCTTGCTTCTTTACTGCTCCTCTTTTTTACACTTTGTCTGGGGCGCAAGGGCAAGGTGAGGTACAATCACTGTAAGGATGAGGCTATAGCCTAAGAAAGGTGGATCAGAAAGATAGAAGGAGCCTTCGACTTTAAAAATTTGGTAGCATCTACTTTCAGATATAGTATTGATTGAGGAAAATAAACTGCTTAAGACATAGTAGACTTATTTGTGTTTCATGAAAAATACAATTTCTATATGACACAAGGCTTTGTCTCTAGGCTCCTGAAGTGCATGCATTTGAGTTTGGGTCTGGAGGAAACCCCAGATTTGAGTTCCTATTTTATTTGGCTTAATGTGTATGGGATAGGGGGAACTAGCAGTGCCTAAACATCTGGTCATTCAATGCACAACTTGTACGTGGCTCAGTTTCCATTAGTCCTGCTACTGCAGGACTTAGGATTAATACATGTTCAGAATTTGCAGTAAATCAGATCAACAAGTATAAACTACACCCCCTCGCCAACCCCATCATTTCTATCGCGTCTCCCTTCAAGCGTCCCTTCCACTTTCTACCCTTTCATCATATGAGTTCCCTTTTTTGGCACTTGCGTGATGAGGTAATGCCATTTGAACTTCTTCATTTCTGTGTTGGTCTTTTGTAGAGAACTGTATTTGAGAAGTTCAAATATACAGCAAAAACTGTATTATCCTAGGATGTTTATACATCTCCCACCTAAGACCAACTCTTTAAGTGTTGTCCTGAAATCTCCAAGTCTTTATGGTTTATAAACTTCTTTTACAGTCCTAGGAGGCCAAATACCTCATCTTAGTGGTATATGTGCTCTAGGAATTAACTAGGAAATGTACTTAAAAACTTCATTTCAATTTCTCACTACTAGTAATTATGATTCAGTTGGTAGAGCCCAGGAATTTGAATAGTTAACAAGCACCCACATGCATCAGCCACAGGTGGTTTCTGGATCAGACTTAAAGAAATACTGACCTATGATAGGCCTGAGGTGGATCAGTGAATAAGCTGGTCCCCACCTGAGAATAACGTTTTGAGAAAATGAAACTAGAATTGGGCATTGGAAACAGGTAAGTGGATAAGGAATATGGGAAAAGAAGGGTGAAATTGTCAAAAGACAAAGTTTTCATCTCCATGGAAGATTGGACCTGTCAATACTGTCCTTGTACCTTATAGTGACAGCATGTTAGTGTTAAATTGTCAGCTTAGCTTAACAAGAATATACTTATTATAATAGGTTGTTAAACCAATAGAACACAAGAGACATAAGCAACTTAGTTATAATGTTCCTCACGTTTAAGGAAGGGGAAGGGTCATCAAGGAACATGTATAAAGGACATGGACAAAACCAAGGCAGGAAGGAGTGAGGGTGGAAGGTGGGGGTGGGTGGGGCAGGTGAAAGTGGTGGCAGGAAAATGGAGACAACTGTACTTGAACAACAATAAAAAAATAAAATGAAATAAATAAAGCATTTTAATTAGGCCATGTTGACATGGTTCATATTCTTACTCAGAATCAGACCATATGAATTTAGGAAACTGTGTATGTAGTTAGCATATGCAAAGGAAATAATGTGTGGTGTGTCATGTTCCTGTAATATCTGTGTGGTCAAGACAATTCTTATTTTCCAGAAAATTAAGACAGATTTAAAAAGAAGAGTTCATTACCTCTGGGACACAGTCTCTATTTTCTTTGGTCAAAGCAGCAACTGTTTAAGGCTGAGTCTGAGCCTGGAGAAAGTCACCTGGAGCAGGAACACAACTGAAGTGGAGCTAGAGCAGCCAGAGTTGCCAGCATATAGCCCTAGGGAAGCTGAGCTAATGAGGATTACTCAGTGCTTCTTGTGTACTAGACTG
This sequence comes from Mormoops blainvillei, assembly GCA_004026545.1. NCBI lineage: Eukaryota > Metazoa > Chordata > Mammalia > Chiroptera > Mormoopidae > Mormoops > Mormoops blainvillei. The sequence goes on along the minus strand of PVJD01005339.1, from coordinate 84,523 downwards.
AGGGTAACGGGGTCTTTGGACCTACTGACCTTGCCATTTACTCACCATTTAACATGATCTCTTGGCTACTGTGTATGGAGCTTAAACAATGGTACATTTAAAGCAGTAGCCACATTCTTCCACATGTCTATCCACCTTTCTTTGTTTCTTTTCTTTCTTCTTCTCTCTGCCCTTCTTCTGGCCTTCTGAGGAAGGCAGAGTGGCCTCGAGTGGAGATGTTCTTCTAATGGAAGACAAACATTACTTGTTGTCTGGCCCTCTGTCTGGAAGCAATGAGAGGCACCACTTAATGAGGCCCCAGCCTCAGCAACAGGGCTGAGAATTCAGGTGGCATGGCTTCCTCCTGGCTGGTGTCTCCAGCTTCCCGCTGCAAACTCCCTCAGCACTGGCCGGCTGGAACCCCCTCCCTCTCTGCCCATTAAGATAGCTGACAGGCTGTGATATGGTCAGTGATCCTGCCTCTGCACCTCAGAGGCTTTCCTTTCAGCTACTAGAGGACTGAAGTGTTTAATTCACACAGGCCGAGGCTGGGTAAATTTTGTCTGGACTCTTATGGCTGCCATCTTCCTATTGTTAAGATGACAAGGGTTTCTGAAATATCTCGTCTATTTAGTGCAACCAGATGACCTCCTGAGACCCAAATAAGATGAATGGCTATTGGGTGTTCATTTGTTCTTTGATGCTTTAAAATCACCATTCACCGTGTAACTCCATCTATTCTTGCAGCAGGATGATTTGACCCCACATCCAGGAACCTCTGGGTTCTCCCATTCTGAAATAACATGCAAATACCACATGTGAGTGTATGTGTTCAACACACATAGGTACCTAAGACACTCTGTTGTTTCCATTATTCTCCCAAATTGGTCACCAATCTAGACTCTCACTGCTATGTTCTCGCCCAGGGTGTTCACATGAATAAATGACAGGTGATCTATGATATACAGATGAATATTTTTATTTTAACATCTCAGAAAAAAGAAATTACTGATCAAAACAGCAATTTTGCATATTTTAAAATTCGAACATAGACTATTTTTACATAGTTGATTTAAATAAATGTATTACTACTAATTATGCAAGTGGCATGTTGATATATCAAAAAATCAAGAAGTTTGGCAACTTCCTGATATTTGGGAACTCATTCTAGCCACTCATGTTTCTTCATGGCACTACAACCTGCTGTGCATGGTCCTGAACCTCACCCCACAGGAAACCTCCCTAGCACAGACTAATTTTCTGGCCTGAGGACTGTCCACTTTTTCTTTGAAACTTTTCTGACTTCCCAGAAGAGCAGCTCCTTACTCTTGATGTCTCTTGGTACCTCACAGTCTGCTCTCACACAGCCTTCAACAGAGAGTGTCTTTGTTTGTGTGCCTATTTCCTCTAGGTGGAAGCTCTTTCAAGGAGGAATTAGGTTTCCTTTGCATGTGGATCCTTGCTAACTTGCCTGGGGCTGGGCTCATTACTGATGCTCAGACAGAAATGTCTGTGGGGTGAATGAATGGATGAATGTGTGGGAATGAATGAATAAGTGTTGGTTGAACAGCTCATATATCCACCTCATCAAGAAAGTAATCAAATTAGGATTCATTTCTAGAAAATATTTTTATATATCAAAACTTTTGCTAAAACTTATGTTAGAAAATTTTCTCTCAGGAAAACATAATATTTAGGAGCATACTATATTACATGACAGACCTGGGTTCAAAATCTGGTTCTTATACAAATTATTTGGTGACTTTCGACAAGCTGCTTAACTAACCCTCAGTTTCCTTATTTGTAAAGTGGATGTAACAAGTTATACTGGGAAAATATAAAGAGCCCACGTATATAAAACTATCAGCATAGACTGGGCTAAGTGAAAACCCAGAACTAAAACCCACTTTATATAGAAAGTGCTTAAAAAAATTATCCACACAATTTTTTTCCTAGCATGCACATTCCTGTTTTCATCCACAGGAAATACTTGTATTTGATGTAATGTAACATGTGCTAAATATTTATTATTTTTTGGGAGTACCACATATTGACCTGCTCAGTAACCCACCTCTTTGTGTTGGCATTTCACTATCTCCTGCATTGATATCAGGTCACTGTATGTTATTTTTCCTGTGAAAATATATGACTGCCCCCCACCACATTTCTTAATTCCGGAAAATAACTTCTCTGCTAGTTTCCTGTCTTCCTTAGCAGCTCCATATCTCACTTGCCCTATAAGGTGCTTCACTCTCCACATAGACTTGGGACACAGGTTTCGCAGAAATAATAGAGGATTATGGGTTTCTCCTGGTCTCCTGAGCATCCTTCAAATTTGCCTGCATCATCTCTTGTCTCTCCAAGGCTAACATCTACACCCTTCCCTTTGGGGCGCTGTTGCTTCTCAGTATTTCTGCCTCTACTTTATCCCAGGATCTTTTCTGTTTCACAGGCATCCTGTCTTTTGCAAACAAACTTTCTTAAAAATCCTCTATCCTGAAATGGACCAACAAATAAAGCAAAAGTAATCCTAACTTTGATCTTAAAAGCTCAAGGCTTAAGTCTTTTCCTATGTCCATAGTCAACTTTTCTGACCATTTTTGCTTTTTTATCTCCATTTATTCCCATTTTCCCCCTTGCCAAGCTCTCATCCATGTTTTTTACTTCAGTTTTCTACCTAAAGTCCTGTCTCTAAGGTCTCTGACATCCTCTAAATGCCAAATCCAATGGCTCTCCTCATCCTGTGTAAGCTTTTGGCAGCATTTATTGACCCTGTTAATTCCTTAAAACTCTCTTCTCTCTTGGCTTCCATGGTTTTACCTCTCTTTTTATTGTTTCAGCTATTCTCTCCATTTCCTCTGTCCATCTTCTGACTCTTTCCATTGCCCCAAGATTCTTTGTATAGCTGCTTTTTCACCACATACCTGTCCCAGACAGTCTCTTTCATTCTCACATATACCACATGTCCCCAATCTGCACACACCCCAAAATCTCTCTCCAAAGTGTCTTCTTATCCCAGACCCTTATTCCTACCTAGTCCACTCTCATATGCATGTCAAGCTTGACATATTAAAGGCAGAACTCATCACCAGGTGACCCTGTCTAAAAAGTGTGTCTACCTCAATCAAAAGCACACCTGGAGTCTAATTCACAGACTGAATTATGTGCCTGACCAAACCATGGTTTACTGCTTTGTAACTTTGCACAAGTGACATTGTCTCTCCTTGTCTCAGTTTCCTCACTTGTAAAATGGAAAGACAAATTTTGTAAGACCGCATGTGTAATGATGAACTAAGATAAGGTATGTAAAATTTGGAATGCAAATGAAGCCCCTTCACTCTACATTGCCTCTTCACTTTGCTGACCAAGGGCATTTATTTTCATCATTCTTCTCTAGTCTGCCCTGACCCTCTGAAGCAGAATCATTTTTTTTTCCTACACAGACACTCCATTCCTTGAAGTGTGGATTACGAACTTCCACAGATCTTGTCTGCATGCTCTCTTCCCCTCTATGTTATGACCTCGTGAGTTCATGCTGAATCTCTGAATTCTCACACCAGTCATCCACAAAACAGGCACACTTAAGAATTCAGCAAGCAGAAGGCGAATTGCATTAAGTTGATTGAAGCTTTTTAAAAATGGTAACATACATACTACTCGATAAGACTCTTGAAACAAGACAGTAATATCTACATCCTCAGACATCTTTTTGCTTCAAAGGGCTGAGTTCCAAAAATTGAGTTTATTGACAGGGGTGCAAATTTCTTAAATAACCTTGGGAAGTTCACTAATTAAAATGGCTATTTCAGCTGCAATCCCATGAAGCTTTCTGGAGTCAACTTCAGTGTTCTTGGCAAATCTCTAGGCAGGCCCTCCACCCAACATGTACTGTGGAAAGGCCTCAGTTATCAGTTCACTGTTGTGTGTGCAGTCTTCTCTCTCTCTCTCTCTCTCTCTCTCCCCTCTCTCTCTCTCTCTCTCTGAAAGGTAGGTTGAAGTCTCCTTCCAACTTTTCTTGAGAAAAACTGCAAAAAATGGAAACTTCTTAAGTAATTGATTTAGCTTCCCTGAAGCTCCTGATTATCGGCAGGCCAGCTACTGGAAACTGCAATAAGATTCCTTTTGTTGTTGTTGTGTTTGCAACATTTGATTCTTAATCCATATAAAAGTGCAGTTGCTATTAGGGCATATTGTTCGGTCACTCAGAACACAGGAGAGGAAGATAATTGTAATACATACACATCCTGTGAAGGATGCATTATCCTTGAAAGGATGGGCATGTTCTTCTTATCCTTCTGATATTTTTCTCCTTGAGAAAGCCTTGAGTTGGGGGATGGGGGTGAGTTGTGAGAAGACCTTGAATGGCTCAGAACACCAGGATGCATACTTGTTGCTGGGACAGGCAGAAGGGAGGGTACCCTCTTGCCTTCCTCCCCCACTTCTGCTGGCCCATGGTGCAAGCAAAGGGCTGCTGGAGGGTTACATCAGGACTCTTTCGAGAATTCCTGCTGATGCCTTCTGTGCCTCCTGCTGATGCTTTTCTCTTATTCTTCCCTCATCTCCACCATTCTGTAGGTAGTAAACTGAGGCCCTGAGAAGTTAACCCTCATATAAAGGCCGTTGGATGAAAGCCCACATGAGGCATTGCATCCCTGACTGTTCAGATTATATTCTACAAGCCTCTTTGTACATTGCATGTGATGCTGCTCTGAACAGACCAAGTGTCATATTTTACTCACTAGTAATGTACCCAACTCTTCTGTGACCAATACAGGTTTCAAAGACGAATGGGAGGTGAGTCACCTCTCCCAACAGTGGAGAAGCCCCTGTTATGTGACTGTACCTTACAAACCCAGACTGACTGCCCAAAAGCAGGATCTTTTCACAGAAGGAGAACAGATTAAAGAAAGGAGGCCGGATTTCTGCCTCCCAGACCCGACCTCATAGTTTCCATAAAAGCATAAATGAGAGCATATGGGACCTCGTCTCTCTGTAGTTTCATCACCATTAAATTGAAGATGTGGTTACCAGAATTAATAGAGATAGTGAATGTGACATTTGCAAAGTAGTGCCTGGTAAATAGAAAGTGTTCTGTAAATCATAATTATTGCTTTATTTTTACATATGTTTTATTTAATTTTACCTCTACCATTTCACTAAATTCTCTGTTGTCAATTCTTTCTCCATCAAGGCTCCTTGTCTAATTCAAAGTCCCCTATGATTCTCTGTTCTCTTAAAGTGAAGTTATCATGACCCCACCTCTCTACCAAGTCCTTGTCATTGAAAGACAATCTCACAGCATCCCCCACATGAAGGACAAAAAGTGCTAGAAAGATGGCTCTTGTGACACCAAGCTCAAGGCAGGAAGGGGGGAAACCTGTATGTGTGTGTATCTATATGTATCTGGTATATGTGTGTGCACCCATGTTGGTTAAGGGTTGAGTTAGGGGTTTGGATAGAGAGGATTAATTTAGAACCCAAAGCTTTCTTGGAAGGAGTGATGATCAAGAATGCTTGAGAAGGAGAGGGATCCAGAGGACTTCCTTCCTTGGTCCCCACCATTTGCCTCAGACTACTTTGGGAAGTCTGCTTAGGGCCTTAAGACGATCCTTAGGGTAAGTGGTATGGCCCTGACAAAATCTCTGTGGTCACCAACTGGGTTTTTTTTCCCCCCCATCCCTCATATTCTTGACCTTTTTTCTCATATTTTCTTGGTTCTGTCATTGTAACTAGTGTCCAGGATCCCATGGACCTATTTTCTCTTTCTTCCAATGTGCTAACAGTGTTATATTTTATCATATTTTTTTTGTTGATTATATTTCCCTTTCAAGGAAGGAAAAAAGTTTCCATATTCACTGCACATATCCAGTCACAGTGCCTTGGGTCAAGAGGTATTTTGTATAGAATTTGGTGTTGTCGCTCTGCCAGGCTCTAACCCTTTGTCACTAAATTGAAAACTGGAGGGGGAAATTCCTTATTCTGAATGATCCCAATCTTCTATGGGGCTTCCAGGACTCTCATGCTGTTAAATACTTATCTTCTCTGCCCTGTGCTCTTGTACTCCCAACTGTCAAGTAGAGAATGTAGCACAACTTCCCATCTAGAGCAGCTCATCCTGGCCAGGACCTTGAATGGCTAGGAGAGAGGGGAAAAGACAGGGCACAATGCAGGGCTAGGTTAAAATCAGATGACTTCACATATGAAGAAGTAGACAACGTTTTCAAATTCTTTTGAAACTGATTTTCTCAAACTGAGGACTGTTGTGGCACCTATACTCATTGTCCCTAGATACGCCAAATTGTTTGTATGTTTTAAATCTACATTGCATTTCTGAACTTTGAAAATCATCTTCCTTTATTTTTTATTTTTTTCTTTTCAATAGATCTTTTGATAGCAAAAGCAATCTTGATAATGGCCTAAAGACAGACATCTAGACCAATAGAATAGAACAGACAGACCGGTAATAAATCTTGCTTTATGGTCAAACAATTTTCTGCAAGGGTGCCAATGCCATTCAATAGGTAAAGAACTGTTTTTTCAACCAATGGTGCTGGGAAAACTGAATGGGCACATGAAAAAAGTAAGGATTGACCCTCACCTTATACTGTATACAAAAATTAACTAAAAATGTATCAAATATCTAAACATAAGACATAGAATAAACTATAAAACTCTTCAAAGAAAACATAGGTAAAATCTTGATGATACTGGATTTGACAATGACTTCTTGGATATGACACTAAGGCACAAGTAACGAAAAATGTATAGAAAAATTGTACTATAACAAAATTAGAAATTTCTGTGCACCAAAGGACACAGCTAACAATGTGAAAGTGCAGTCTACAGAATGAGAGGAAATATTTATAAATCACATACTGATAAGGGATTAATATCCAGGATATATATACACACACACACACACACACATATGTATATCTGTGTATATATATGTATATATGTATATATATATATGTATATATGTATATTATATATATATATATATATATATATATATATAGGATGTACACACACACACACACACACATATCCTACAACAAAATAATAACCTTCAAAAAATGGGCAATGGATTTGAATAGACATTTGTCAATAAGCTATACAACAGCCTATTAAAAGATGCTTGCTACCACTAACTATTAGAGAAATGCAAATGAAAACTGCAATAACATCTCACATGTATTAGGATGGCTACTATCACAAAAAGAGAAGTATTAGCAAACATGTGCAAAATCAGAATCTTTGTGCACTCTTGGTGAGAATGTGAAGTGCTATAGCCTCTATGGAAAACAGTATTGTGGTTCCTTAAAAAAATTAAAAAGAGAATTATATGTGAAAGAGAATTATAAGTGAAATCTAGCAATTTCACTTTTGGATATACCTCCAGAAAAATTTAGAGCAGGATGTGAAAGAAATATTTGTACACCCATGTTCAGAGCAGCATTATTCACATTAGCCAAAAGAAAGGAAGAAACCCAAGCATTCATCAGTATTGAATGGATAAATAAAATGTGATATATACACATACAATGGAATACTATTCAGCCTTAAAAAGAGGAAAATCCTGGCACATGGTGCAACGTGGGTGAACCTTGAGGGCATTATGGTAAATGAAATAAGCCAGCTTCAAAAAGACAATTACTGTATGATTTCACTTATATGAGTTATCTAGAGCAGTCAAAATCATAGAGACAGAGAGTAGAATGGTGGTTGCCGAGGTTAGGTGTTGGGGGAGGGAGTATAGAGAGTTATTACTTAATGAGTATAAAGTTTCAGTTTTGCAAGATGAAAATGTTCTGGAAATTGGTTGCCCAATAATGTGAATATACTTAACACTGCTGAATCATAACTTAAATATGGTTAAGATGGCAGATTTTGTTATGTGTATTTTACCACAATTTTAAAAATCAGTAACAACAACAACAACAACAACAAAACAGGTCTTTCAGTGAAAACACTGGTTTCTGTTCTGCCTCAAGGATTGAATCGTATTATATCATTATTGTTAAGCTGGTGGCTCCACCTTCGTTAAGCCTCTGTTTCCTCATCTGTTAATGTAAGGCATACATTCCCTCAAAGGATTAAGGAGTAAACGAGACATTATTATTTGTAAAGTACTTAGCTCAAAGCTTAGTACATAGAAGGTGCTCAATAAATATTGGTTCCCTTTACCTTTTATTTATCTACTGCAAACAAAAAGTTGACTAGGTACTCTTTCAGAAGAAAATATGTATTGGGGGAAAAAGAAAGGATTGCAATCCAATATGTGAAACTATAGTGAACCATGTGCAAATCCCTAAGACAAAAAAGGAGGAAGTTCTTTTTAGAGGGGAAGAGAAAGTTAAGGTGAGGGGCTGTTACAAGAAGGGTTTCATTGGAGGGATTTTGCAACTGACAAAAGGTATGAGAGCTCTACTATAAGCTCTCCAGTTCCTGTTTTGGATATGATCTCTGTTATTAATTTTGACAAATTCATGAGCACACATCACTGAGGGCTATTTGGATTGCAGAGGTAATGAGGTTTCTGTAGACAGTCTCTTGTAAAGAAGCAGCAATGTGAACTTTGTGAACAATGCCTCCCTGTTGCCCTATAGGAGAGAAGTGGTTAGTGCACCGTTCACCCTAGATCTTAGGCCAGTGATGTTTTCAACTTGTGTTTCTAGTGCTTCCACAAGGGCTCTCCTAACTGGCTTGGATCTTGACCGGTGCTGACAGAGAGGCAGAATTTCTCCCATACAGATTTGCTTTCTTTCTACTGGGCATGAAGGTTGGGTGGGGAGCTGAAAATTATTTACATATATGGCCAACAAACTGCGATTTCATTCCATGGCTGTATTTCTCAATTCCTCTCTAAAGTACTTTCTATTCTATGGATTTTGTTGGAATACTGGTGGTTCCCCAGAAAATTTTAGCTTCTTTTCTAAACCTCCTCTCAGCAATCTCGGGGTCCTGAGTGACAGACTTAGGTTGGGGTATACAGTCCTTGTACCTTAACATTTAGACATTCAAATAGAACATCAAAGTTTGAGGAATGTGTTTGACTTGTTCCCAGTGTTAACTTGTCTGTACTTGGTTGGATGTCATATTAAATGATGCTTTGTCTATCGTAGAAAGATTGGTCAAAGTTATCCTGGGGCATACCGCTCTCTCAGGTAATGAGGTGAGAAAGGTTGAGGAGAGGGAGAAGAAAGAACAGATAAAGTAGAAACTTGACCCCGGCTGGTGTAGCTCAGTGGATTGAGCATCGGCCTGCAAACCAAGGGGTCGCTGGTTCTATTACCCAGTCAGGGCACATGCCTGAGTTGTGGGCCAGGTCCCCAGTGAGGGGTGCGTGAGAGGCAACCACACATTGGTATTTCTCTCCCTTTCTTTCTCCCTCCCTTCACCTCTGTCTAAAAATAAAATAATAAAATCTTTAAAAAAATAGAAACTTGAATTCTATGGTATTCCTGGGTCAAGTGAAGGCAATGAACTTGTAGCTATGTAGGAATGTTGAGTACATTTACTACCCAAGAAATTCTCAGATTTCCAAAGCCAACTCACCAATAAGAAAGGCACAATTTCAAAAGAATGATGAACCCTTCCTTCCTCTAAATCTTTTTCCCCTTCATAATTAAAAGTGCCTGAAATAATTTCTGCTATAATATTTTTTCTCATTTATATTAAGTAATAGATACCAAATTAATGGGCTGTCTAAAGATTTTCCCAGGATGAATTAATCATCCTCTCTCTGAGTCCACAGTTACTGAAGGGTCCCTGGTGAGAGGAAGTAAAGTCTCAGTGTGGGTATGTCAAGTGAAATAGCAGGGAAGGGCAATGGCACCATGAAGGGGTCCCCACAGAGTGGTCCTTGAACCAGAAGAATCACCTGAGGATGCCAATGCTCAGGTCCTCCCCAAATATACAGAATCAGACACTCTGGGTTGGGGGACAACAATCTGTTGTAAGAACACACCAGGTGATCCTGATACATTGGCAAGGCTGGAAACACTTCTTTTCTATCCAAAATCTATATTTACTGTTTGTTGAGTTCATACCATATTCCTGGCTTTGGGCTAGATTATTGCATATTTTCATCTACTGCTTACAGCAATCCACTAAGATTGAGAAGTCTGGTTATATACCCTTCCTTCCCTGAGATGGAAGAACAGCCTCATGTTAAGTCAGAGGTTTGGAATTATCTCCCAGGACTAAAGAGCTATTATGAAGGAGCTCTTATCAGGCATGATCTCACAATCTCTGTTTCCTAAAAATGTCATTTATTTTTCTTCAGGCTCCAAAGTAGGAAAATAAGCAGAGTGCCTGTTTGACCCTTGTACTGACTACTACACCGTGTAATTCAGTTACCTAATGACCATTGTACTTAGCATAGTGCATATTATAGGCACATTAAAGCTTTTGCTATATTTCCTCCCTCTCCCAAATTTTTATTCCTAGGATTTTTTTATTTCAGGTTACTTTTTTTCTCCCGAAAATGCCATTTCTATTTCAATTCTTTCATTTATAAATATTATTTATGTTTTGAAGTCTATCTTGTTTCTACATCCTCTAGAGCTTTCTTTAAATTCTCACTTCAGAAGGTTCTCATTCTTCCCTCGTCATTCCCATAGTCCTTAATTCCATCAAACTCAAAATACCCTCAGAGAGCCCAGCACATCTTAGACACCAAGACTTCTAAATATAGAAATAAACCCCACATTAAAAAAATTATGGATATTCTATAGGCATTCAGTTTTTCCTCGCATTGTCACCATGCAAGATGTGAACAATATGCAGACATTATAGCTCATATTTTTTTCTAGGTACATTCAAAGACTCATTATAGAGAAAATATTCTCTTCTCTAATATTTTGTAAGTATTTATTTATTTTTCTCTTCCTTGTCAAGTTCTTCATGAGAATGGTCTGCAAACACAATCGGAAAATAGGTTCTACGTGGAATGCCAGGCAAGCACTCTGTTGTGGAGAGCTGTAGGTCCTTTGCCATCTAAACTCAACTGGAAAGATTTCTGCAGTCCTTTCTGGTGTCCTCAGTGAACAAGCAATCAGGGGGTAGTCACTTGCATACCACATATTCACTGGTCCTTGTCTGCAGTTGCCTCCACTTTCTTTGACTTACTGCTTTTTCATCTCCTTCTTTCTGTTAACTACTCATCATCATTAATTTATTAAAAAATCCATCAGTAGGCATATAGTAGGTACATACTGTGTGCTGGGAGTTTCCTTAATGCTATGTTAGGGGATTCTAGGCAGAAAAAGCTCTGAGTACAGGGAGAGGCATGGGACAGCTCAAGGGGATCCCATCCCTTCTTATGCCTTTAACTCACTTATATACCCAGAAATACCTGCTCATCCAGTCACAGAAGCCTTCCTGATGCCTGCAGGTGGCACTGACCACCTATGTTGTCACTGTGCCATGTTTCATAAGGCCTAGATGATGGTGTCCAATAATTGTTTAATCACCAGTCTCTCTCCTACCACCTGGCCAGCCAGCCCATCAGTGTTAGAAACTGTATCTTATTCATGTCTGTCCCATGGGTCTCACTGTGTCTGGCAGATTGGGCACCTTAGCATTTTTGAATGAATGGATGGATTGTTGAATAGATAAGATAGTGAATAAAATTGTTTTGGTCAATAGGGGATAATATATCAATTTTATACATCCAACTTAATCTACCAGTTAACTTGAAAACAGTAGAGTTGAGGAATTGTAAATTGGAGAAAATACGTAATTCTTACTTACTAAAATTTTACTAAATCTATCATTTGAACAGTTCCAAGGGTAATTCCAAGGGAATGTCAATGGACATTCCAAGGGTTATTGCAGAAAAATGAGAGGATGAAAAAGCTGTTTCTATCAACTCTTTATACAATCAAAGAATGGCCCAGTGCATAGACACAAGTCATTACAGTATGGCCTTCCTCTGGAAGGTGGTATGGTTGGAGGCAGGACTTGATTTCAGGTAGCGGCTGAACCTCCACAATGACCCCTGGCTCTCTGTGCTGGGAGAGAGTTTAAGGAATTATAAAAGAGCAATGGGCCTGGAGAGTGAGTCATTTCCTCCTTCTGGCTCTCTGCAGGGTTGGCTTGCTAGGCTCTGATTTGAAATGAATTTGGAGTGATCCCCTGATGTGTTCTTACCCCCCACAAAGTGGCCTTAAAAAATATCTTTGTGCCTAACCGGATGTGAGTTAAACTAAAAAATTACTCTCTGCTAGCCAGTAGTGTAGGTCATCAGGCTACGGGTGGGGTGCAGCTGGTGAATGATGTTTGTATTTTCTCACCAAAAGTGCCTCCTGGGGAGGGGAGAAATGTCAGGGAGGTCAGCCTAGGAAGGGGGTCAAGCTGAGCCCTTCGGCCAAAGCTTCTTAGAACAGGCTATGTCACTCTGATTTCCGCATGAGTGGGCCCCATGTAAATGTGGAATCTGGAAGGCAAGTCGGGCACTTGCTCACATGCATGGACACGCCAGGGTTGGGTGCCTTTTGTAAAGCACCTGATAAATGCTGAACCTAAAGATTAGTAGAGTTAGCATGATTGGGGGTTTGTGGGTGGAGGTGGGGATGAGAAGCACCTACAGCTGAATGTATTTTCTTGGTGACAACAGGCCTGGACGACAATGCACAGGCTTCCTAATCAGCTGAGTGTATCTGTGGGATAGGCACTGAGAGTACACTGCAGAGCAAAAGCCAGAGAAAGGAGGGGGCCAGCTCCAGTTTGCTAAAAAGGAGATTAGATTTCAACCCCTGGAGGAAAACAAAAAGTGAAAATAAAAAATGGAGAACTCTAAACCCCAGGTTTATTTTGTGCACTTATTTTGTTTTTTGATACACTTACCTGTATTTTGAATACTTGCAGAATGACAGATACTTGTGTTTTGACCGTACTACCTAGATGCTGCCTGGTGTGCTGGGGCAACTCTCTGACCTTTCTTTCTGGACAGAGTGGTGAAGGGAAAAGTGAAGCCTGACCCCCCACATTCTGTCTGATCCAGAACAGCTGCATTCCCTTGTTTCTGAGAACTGGAGGAGTTTGCTGAGCTGATATTCTGTACCATCTTCAATGCAGCTGTGATTTTAAGACGGGAGCCGACGTGAACCTCTCTAAACCTTACCCCTAGACATGCTGAACTCCTGAGACTGGTATGTATGCATGCATGCATTTTCTATGGGTTTTTCAGCTGTGCTTCTGAAAAAATGGCTCTGTCCAAAGTTTAAAAAAAGAAAAGGAAAAAAAACAGGGAGGGCCTTAGTGACACAATTGCCTGATTCAGACCACAAAATATTTCTGTAGCTTTAACATTTACAACAGCAAAAATAACGTTATCCTATGCTCACCTACTTATGTCTGTCAATTCCTGTTTCCTTTTCTGGGGCAGAATGATGGATACCATGTCCCCTTTACAGCTTTGAACTGTGGAAGAATTAACCCAGAATTAAAATTATGAGAGGCGGGGTAGGGCTGGTGATGGGGAGCTTGGAAATCCATTCAACTAGGCTCAGAATTACACAACCAACTTTAGGGGTTTTTTTTTGTTGTTGTTTTTTTTTTTTTTTTTTTTCCCCAGCAAGACATATTTTGGGAAGGAACTGTTTTATGAATGGATAAAGCCTGACACACGAAACGCGTGGGATCCGTCTGAATGCCTCATCTGGGTCAGCTGTGACATCTGGCTCTTATGAATCTGGCATATCGTGACTCATAGATACACAAATAATAATCCTTGATAGTGACCACTTGTGATTGTTGGCAAACAATGTCAAAGCCAGGAAACTGCTATGGACACCTCGGCTGAGCAGCTCAGGGCACAGCTGTCCCTGCTGCTGTCAGGGAGAAGTCACCAGGTTCCAGAGCTTTTTGCCCCACTAGGACCTCAGGTTGCTAGCCCCATGCAATGGCAGATGGTCTGGATTTGGAATCCCATAGAGTCATACCTCAGCTGAAAATGTGGCAAGTTATTTAACTTCTCTGAGTCTCAGTTTCTTTATCTGTTAAAAAAAGAAAAAGTAAAATGAAATAATCAAAATATTTAACATTTATTGAAACTTCCTATCTGCTGCTCTAATATGACACAGGAATTATTTCAGTTAAAAAGTTTAAAATGTGATGTGGTTGGTACACTTGCTAATAAAGAAGCTGGCACGCAGCCACATTGGTAGCAAGTGTTAGAGCTAGAATCCCTGTGCTTTTTCCAAGACTTCAGAGAAATGATTCTCCACCAGGATAATGTCTCCTAGGGGACATTTGGAACTGTCTGGGGACATTGTGGGTTGTCACAACTGGGTTGAGCAGTGGATGCTACTCATATTTACAATGTTGAGGACAGGGATGCTGCCTAACATCTGACAGTGTACAGGATGGCCCACACAACCAAGGATTTTTGCAGCCCCTAATGTCAAAAGTGCTGAGACTGAGAACCCTGCCCTAGAGCCTATCCTCTGAGCTACCACACTAGCTCACTAGATAATATCTACCAGGCGGGGTTTGGGGGGATACCATGAGGGGATACATCGAAAGCACTGAGCACAATGCGTGGAACATAGTAAGTGCTCAATAATGTCAAGCTTCCATTAGCTGCAGCTGCTAGGTTTTTAATTCCCAGCCTCTTTTCTCCATTATTAGCAATGTCTTGAAGGTTACCTGGACCTTGTTGTCATTTTCCTTCTCCAGAAGACCTTGTGAGGTATAGTAAGAAAATGCAGTTTACCTTTTTCTTCCTAGTACTTGCTAAAATTTTTTCCTATCAGAATACCTTCTGGGCTCAGACCTCCACAGGGACATATGCATGGCTTTACTTGGGACCTGTAGCCCTGTAGCTTTGTTGGAGAGGTGGCTGTCAGCCATGCTTCTTATAAAGGTCACTTGGGTAGGCTGGGCTTGATTCTCTTGCAGGGGTGTCCAACCCCTGGCCCATGGACCACACGCAGCTCAGAATGGCTATCAATGTGGTCCAACACAAAATCGTAAATTTACTTAAAACCTTTTTTTTTTTTTTTTGCTCATCAGTTTTCATTAGTGTTGTGTATTTAATGCGTGGCCCAAGACAATGCTTCTTCTTCCAGTGTGGCCTAGGGGTGCCAAAAGTTTGGACACCCCTAGGTTTATCCAGTAATGGGTTTATCCAATAATGGGTAATGCCAATTGCCCAACTGTCCAACGGTTAGGAAAATGGTTTCATTAATGAAGAAAATTTTATAAATGAAGGAAGTTTATGGCTTCCTGTTTTATGTCTAGCCTCTGCTTAATTCTATAATATCTCCAGAATTTTCTTCTTCCATGGAAGTTGAGTGGGTCAGGAGATAGTAAAGAAAAGTAAAGACCTGAAGAATCAGCAAACGCTTTTGGGGATTTATCCAAGGAAAATGAAAATACTAACCAAAGAGACATATGCAGCCCTATGGTTGTTGTAACATTATTTACAGTAGCCAATACATGAAAACAACCTAGATGTTCATTGATGGATGAGTGAATAAAGAATTGTGAGATATATATATATATATATATATAAATATATATATATATATTCACATATATTCACATATATATTATCACTACTAAGCCATAAAATATCAAAATCTTGCCATTTGCGAAAGCACAGATGAAACTTGAGTACCTTACGTTAAGCACATTAAATAAGTCAGAGAAAGACAAATACTATATGATCACTCTTATATGTGAAATCTAAAAACAAACACACAAAAACACAACAAAGTTACAGAGAACAGATTGGTTGCCAGAGGCAGAGGGTGGATATGGAAAAAATGGTTAAAGGGGGTATAAAAAAGACACAAGCTGTAAAATGTCATTCGTTCAGTTAACTGCAAACTATTCTTTCACAGAGTCCTGCTCAACATTTTCTAGTTAAATTTTATTTTTTATTATTTATTTATTTACTGAATTTATTGGTCATATTTATTAATAAAATTATATAGGTCTCAGGTATACCATTCTAAAAAGTATGGTCACAAGGTAGGAATTAAGGTAATTATTTTGTATGTGTCTGTGCACAGAGACACATATATCCCCCACCTCCGCTACACAGGATGCAAAGTGTCAGTTTGCAAATTTCCAAAAGCATTTTTTGCGGGGGTACTCTAGAGTAGATTTGAGGAAATCAAACAGGCAGTTACATGGAAATTAAATTAAAATTAAATTACATTAAATTAAAATGTAAGCTCCTTTAAGACAGCTGCTCACGATTCCTTGTTATGCCTCACAACACTTAGCAAAATACTTTGTTTAATGTGATTGGGTTAAGACCCAGAAAAGAGGGATCTTGCATTAATCAAAAGCAGATGGGGGCAGTTAAACCTATGCAGGTTAAAATATGCCAGTCTTTGAGGGGAAAATGGAGTGGGTTTCAGAAACAAAATATTTGTATGTGATGATTTGGAGTGTGGGGAGTTTTTATTTTTTTATTTTTTATTTTGAATGGAAAAAAAGCCCAAAAGAGCTGAGAAGACACTAATGGATAAAATGCTTTGCACATATGGAATGGAAAATTGTACTCAGTTAAGTCAAAAAGCAGCTTCTGAAGAACGTATTGTGGCTGCAGCTTCACAGGTGCCTGACCTGCTGGCCCTGCTGCATCACTGCGCCATGTGTTTGGCCCTGGTCCTCCACTCCAGCCGCCGTGAGGGAAGATCATATTCAGCGAGGCAGAAACTTCTAGAACTGCTTGGAATTGCTGCTCGTGCCAAAGAAGATCCCCTCCTTCTCACCCTTTTATCCACACACAGGAGCATTAAAGAACTAAACAGCTCTCATTTCAACTTCCTTCCAACCTTGCTCTTTTGGCTCATCCCTCTCTGAGGAGCAGCTGGTTTTCAGCTGATGTTTAAGCTCACACACTGTAAGTTAAATTACTTGATTTCTTCTAAAGGGAAGAGCTCCTTTTCTCTGGCTTGTTTTAATTTCTTCTAAATATCATTCCTACAGGAGGACCTCACTTTACACATTTTCAACTCTCCTCAAGAACATATGGTTTATGCACTGCAGCATAAACCCACTATTTGCAAATTGAATCGGGGTTGAAAGTCACCAAGAAGAGATGTCATTTAAAAAGACCATGTGGGGAATCTTTTTTATTTTCTTTAAATTTTTTTTTTCTTCTGAAGCAAAGAATCCTTTGATAATACAAATGATCGACTTTCTTCAGGCTTTTTCTGGAAAACTACACCCCATTTTTACAAGCTTGGTAGCTTTCAATCGATGTCGATTGGGTTATTTCAAACTGGGACATTCACTTCTTCCTAGGCAAGCAGTTACTCTTAGACCTTGGACTAGATCATGCATCTCTATTTTCCCAGCTTCTTTTTACTCTTTAAAAAGTGGTAACTGTGTAAGAATGTAATATTTAATAAATTTATTTGAATTCATACCTCAAAAAAATGCCACGCCTACTGACTTATCAAGTTCAGACAACCTACAATGTTGTGGCACTAAACTTCGAGAGTCATTTTTTTAGGTCCAGGTTGGAAACGACACTGGAAGGACAGGCTACTGAACCTATAGTCACAGCACAGCAGTTCCAGGGACAGTTGTGGCCTTGTTGTGTGCTCAGGTCCTGGTCATCAGGAAATTTGGTCTTCTGGGCCAGTGGTACCCTCTTTCTCACAAGTTCTCTTATCTCTCTACCTTTCCCCTACTTTAGAAATAACAACAGCTAAACTTAATACCTACTGTGTACCAGGTACCATCCTCACCAATTTACATATATCAACTGACTTCATCTACATAGTAGGTAGATGAAATAAGACAGAGTAGGTAGGTGGTCAGCATCTTCATTTTGTACCAAGGGAAACTCAGGCAGAGAGGTGTAGGCCACACAGCGGCAAAGCTGGTATGCTAAGCCTTAACTGGCTCACTCTGTGCTACAGCCTGGAGTAGGAAGGAGCAGCTCGACTGCAATCACGGTCAGCAGGCCAGTGTTCTTCCATAACAATGATTTATGTTTGCTCAGTTGATATGAGGTTTGGCTGTCTTATTTTATTTAGTCCTTCAAATACTTGCTATTATCACCATTTACAAGTGAGGAAGTTGAGTTAGTAACTCACTCAGGGTCACTGAGGTCTCTAGTAAAGGTGGAGGAGGTTCACCTACAGACTTTATTCACTGTGGTGTGCATAGTACAGCTGAAGAGAAAGATAGAATCAGCCTCTATTAAAAGAATTTCAGAGTAGAATTTCAGAGTAATGAGATGGATATAAGAGGTTTTTCAGGACAGGGTTAGAAAGCCCTGAAATTTTGTCGTGCGAATTTGACTCTTCTTTTTAAATTCTCTGCCATCTCTTTCCTCTCTCTCTTTCCCTCTCTCTCTCTCTCACACACACACATGTGTGCGCACACGTGCACGCTTGCCAAAAAAAGTGGTTTCACAAAATAAGACTTTGCATTATATAATGCAGATCTCTTATAGCAAGTTAGAATAAGATAAACAAAATTCATGCCCAAGAAGACCTTGTTAGGATCCTTTCCCTCTGTGAGGCAGTGCTATACTGGCTTGGTTATAAGGTAAGTGACCTCTCAGAGCTCATACCTGTTGCTGGAGGAAAAGTAGGTTGTTTAAGTACAGAGAAAGGAAATGCTGGCTGGATGATGTGGCTTCTGCTCCCTGCCTCTGAGGTCTGGCACCTGAGGAACACCCGAAAGGGAGCAAGAACAAAGTCAACTTCCAAGGAAACCTTACCGTTCCTCCACGTCCTCTTATGCTCTCTTTGCCAGGGGGTCTTTCTTCTCTCATGCACCTGGAAGCTGAGCATAACTTGTCATCTTCAATTTGAACTTCTTGCTTACCCAAACAGCCATCATTCAACCGTCCCTCTGTCCAACCGTACACAGCACTCTGTTTTGTGGGTTAGAACTACATCTTGACTTACACAGCAGGAGTCTCCCCATGCAAAAGCCACTGCAATACCCTTAATTATTTACTCCTAGAATTCTTTTTAAAAATAAATTCATAAGGATTTTATTTATTTCTTTTTAGACAGAGGGGAAGTGAAGGAAAAGAGAGGGAGAGACACATCAATGTGTGGTTGCCTTTCATGTGCCCTCTACCGGGGACCAGGCCCGCAACCCAGGCATGTGCCTTGACTGGGAATCGAACTGGCAACCCTTTGAGGCCAGTTCTCAATCCACTGAACCATACCAGCCAGGGCAAGAATTCTTTTTTTAATATGAATTTACTTAGGTTATATTCTTACTTAGAAACTTACCAAGGCTTCTCATTTCTTATGAGAAAACATCACAATTCCTAGGTTTACCACTATAAGTTTTTTTTTAACCTTCCCAAGTTAATGCTCCTGCTAACCCTATTGTCCTTTTCTGCTATGATGCATCCTGCACTCCTGTTCTCTGGAGGACCTAATTAACTTTGACATGCTGAGAACTTTCATTCCTTCATCACTTTGACCTTGCTATTCCTTTGAATTCCGTTTTTGAATTAATTTGTCCAAGGCATGATTTACACGTGCTTTTTCTCAGAGGCCTTCCTTGATACTCCACCCAGATGTGTCCACATGGAAGCCCTTTAAACAGAGGGGCAGTACAATAGCAACACTTATGTTCTACTCAGTGTGCGTCAGAACCTGTTCTAAACCCTTTACACCTATTAACTCTTTTAATCCTCTAAACAATCCTATTCTCATTTTATAAATGAGGAAACTGAGGTACAGACAAGCCATGAACTTTGCTGAAGGTCACACACATGGTAAGTGGCAGAGCCAAGAACTGAAACCAGACAGACTGATTGTGCCTCATCTTCTTTCTTACCACAGTGCCATTCAGCATGAGGTCTGAGGATGGCAGTAAATGTTTCATGTTGAGTCTTGTAGCCCCTCATATGAGGTGCTACAGTGCATGCTTATGACTGAAGGACAATGTATTGATGCTTAATACAAGTTTAAAAAATAATTGAAGGAAGCTTTCTTAATGAGTCCGATCATTCCAGTTACTGCTGCTTTGGGATGGTAGAGAAAAATGAGAGAGGGAAATATTTTCTTGATAACTTTTGTCTGATATTGACTTTAAATAAAAGAATGCTGATGGAAGAAATCATTTTGACTCTTGGAGTCTCTATCAAAGCAGATCTAAAAATCAGCCTCAGTTCCACTGGCATCTTTGAGTCCCATTCCTTAATTTTAATGTAGGCTTCACTCTCAAGGCCCTGAAGGACCCAAGCTAATCCTCAATTTTCCCACATACGCCACTCTCACCTTGCATTTCCAGGTGGCCTGAGTCATAGCAGAACCCCTGGGGTTCCCTGGGGGGTTATAACCTGAGCTGTACTGCATAGGTGTGTACACAGTGTAGGGCTGAGTCGACAATGGTCCCAGAGGGAAATTCATCAGTTTTCATTTTATTGCATCAAAATAATCAAGCCAGAATATTAATATTGTGGTTATTGCCTTCCCCCTTCATGTTTACAGAGAGAGAGAAACAGCTGGGGTGGTTGACATCTGAAACAGGATTGGTTGATCATTACTTGTGCAGCAGATGGGCTTGGCTTATGAATAAGCAGCAAATGCGAAAAAGAGTGACACAGGCTTGAGCCAGGCTTGTTCTGTGCACAACAGTTAACCTTGCTTCTTGCCAGTGGGTCAAGGTTTGGGTTGCTGAGCTGCTTCTTTTTATGACCAGAGATCTAATACCAGGGGATGTGACAGAACATTGAAGCTGAATTGTGCGGGGAAGTGCAGAAGAACAACCAAAGCATGTTTGATGAATAAGTGTGAAGTCGAAATGCGACACAGACCCTACCATAAATGACTGGAAATGAAGCCCTTCCATCTGTATTCAAGCCTCAGCTGGTGTGTAAATGAACACTTCAGGGAAGGGGCTGCCTCTTGAGGACAGGGAGTTCATCGAATGGGCATTCTGGAAATGATGGGTATTGAAAGTTGTCAGAAAATTCCCATATTCTACGAACACCTCCCCAACTAACTTCTCAATAATTGCCTGCAATTTTATATTAAGAAAAGTATTCTTTCATGTTATATACCTGAATGGGGCTCATTAAAATGCACTGTCCTTGAGAGGGGTAGTGTTGAAACTTAGCATTTACAATTCCCATATGTAAATTAGTTTGTCGAACTTCATCATTCTCAGCTCTCAGAGCCAGACAAATCATGAGGAGGAGACTAAACCGAGGTAGGGCCCCAAGCACTGGGAATGCCTTGTGCATCAAGTTTTCTTTGCTTTGCCACTTACTAGCCATATGTCCTTGGGTCAAGCCATGCAACCTTTAGGATCTTCATTTGAAAAAAAGACTAATGACAAATACTATGAATAAGGTATAGGAAGTTGTATAGATCAAACAGGACACAGATTGTAAAAACACCTTGAAAACTGTGAAGTAAAATATAAGTAGAAGGTAGTAGTGACAACGATTAGAGTGTCGTGTGGGTAGCAGTAGTTCTTACAATGGGAAGCATGGCGCTTTTCAGTAATATAACATTGGGGGATGGTAGAAGAATTTGGGGCCTTTTTATGTCTCAAGTAACCAAAGTCTTTACTAAAAGAGGCATATAGCTAAAAAGAACAGCTCCTTAGGTGCAGTAATGGAAAGAGTTACAGCCAGGTGTATCGAGCTTGTATTTCTGTTTAATATCAGAGGATGCTCTGCCCTAACCCAAGGAACAGAGTTTAACTCTTTCAAGGCCACCAAAGTAAGAGAATACAAAGCAGGAGTCTCAGGGGTAATTTGGAACCACACAGAGAGAGGCAGAGCTGGAGAGGAAATGGGAGAGAATGCCAATCCCTAGGGTCCCAAGAAGAGTAGACAGTCAATATATCCAGATGGGATTGGTGGGAAGCAAAAACGATTAGCAACTCCTGATAAAAAACCATCCTTAAAATTAACTTGGACAATTTTATCAGCAGCAACTATGAGGAAAAGCCCGAATAAATAAAATGAGGTCATAGGGAAAGATCTCCTTGTCAGGAAAAGCACTGTACAGGTGGTGGAGAATTGTGACACGAGATAACACAACACCAGGTCATGAAGGCCCATTGGTTCCAAAATGAGGAAGAAGTGAAAATTTATAGCAGAGCCATTAAAATAAATTGATAACTTATAGTATATACTAACTTGCTTTGACTTGGATATTAAAATATTATTTTCTTTCCATTTTCAACCCATGTCTTATCTTTATAAGAGCTCAAGTTGAAAAACACTTGCAGTTATTTTTACAGGTAAGCATATGCCCTGGAGAGTTGGCTTGACCATTGTAATCAAAATGTTTATGTGCAGAGTACATAATTGCTGGCCAGCAGCTCATATAATAGAATATTGTTTCAAATGGGCTGGCAACTTGGTTTGCTCCATAATGTATAAGCTGACAAACTGAGCTCTCTGCCAATTCCAGCTCTAAAGCTCTTACCATTTTTACCTCAAATCTTCACATGATGGCACTTTCCTTAGAACTTCACTCCTGTTGGTTCCCCACCTGGCATGATGTCTGCATATTCACTTGGATCTCTTACCTGCACTGAGAGCAACAACAGTCACTCTTAGGCTGGCTCTGTTTTGGATATGTTTCTAACTCCCAAATGAGTGAAATCTCACAATTGCCTGTTGATTTCTACACATTGCAGAGATGAGTTTCTTATCTCCTAATTTTTTCTCTTTTTTTCTTTACTCTTTTCCTTAGGACATATATTGTCCTTTCCCTTATTATAGCACATGTTTTAGTGGCTCTTCTTGTACCTGTGAATTTAATGTTCTAGCCTTTTCCAAAGGCCCCACAGTCAATTCTTAATTAGAGGGCTTCTGGATGTTCTCATAGTCAATTATCTTCAAGCTTTAACCACCCAGTATCATCCCTCTTCTGCTTGGTCCCCCCTGGTGTCACTTCTTTTACTTCCTCTGATCCCTCACTTGAGCCACATTCACCCTTGAGGTGTTGACCTCCTTGAGGGTACTTAGCTCTGTGGTGAGTTTTCCATATGTGAAAGCTGCTCAAGGTCCCTTCAAGGAATTAAAAAACAAATGTTTCATATCTTACCTTTGAGTGACTTACAGAAGAACCAAAACCAAACCTTTGGCACTTCAAATAATTTACAGCATTGAGCAAATGCCAACTACGTACTCACCCCATCACTCTTTCTCAGGAATTGGGCAAAACAGGATATGAATGCTTGCCACATCCATGGCTCCCATCTGAGGCTGTAAGCTATGGCAGTTCTTATGTATCAAAATTCATCAATGATGTGATCCTGCTAGCTCATCACACCTGTGGGCCAGGGATAAACACTGGGGTCAAAGTCAGTCATCTAGGTAAAAGTCAGGCAGTGGGTGGACTGGGGAAAAACTGTGGTCCATAGGGCACTCTATACCAAATAATGACTAACTAGACCACTCTTTGGGGAGTTTGGATCCAAGTTGCATAGTAACTTGATGACTTGAGTGCAAAGGTAGGGAGGT
Organism: Mormoops blainvillei; assembly: GCA_004026545.1. Classification (NCBI taxonomy): domain Eukaryota; kingdom Metazoa; phylum Chordata; class Mammalia; order Chiroptera; family Mormoopidae; genus Mormoops; species Mormoops blainvillei. Next base: position 61,107 of record PVJD01005339.1, on the reverse strand, counting down.
GACATAACATCACAATGGAAAAGCCCTGGAGTAGGGAAGAGCACAGCTCAGGGAACATCAAACACATCAGGCAGCAAGGTCTATGTTTTTTCCTATGGAGCATTTTGGTCTGGGTTAAAAATGGCCCCTTCCTTTTGCGTCCTTGTAAGGAGCTGCTCCCAACTAAAGTAACTAGAGTACATCTGTTCTGATATGAAAGATTCTAAGACCTGACTCTTTAAAAAAAAAACACATACAAGGTTTGTCCAGGAGTTTTCCAGACATGTAGTAAGGAAAATAGAGACAGTTATTGAAGGAGATACAAGTTACAAGAAACATTGTACAAAGGACAATGATACATCAGTCTCCTTCAAAGTGGGCACCTTGGGACCTCACAGATTTCCCCCAGCCACCATCAGCTGCACCAATGTATTTTTCTGAATCTCATTGATGTCCAAAATCTCTTCCCTTTCAAAGGTGATTTTAGTTTTGGGAAAGCCAGAAGTCACAGAGTGCCAAATCTGGGCTATAGGGGAACCAAGTCACTTGGGTGATTTGATGTTTCACCAAAAAATTCTGCATAAGACATGATGCATGAGTGGGTGCATTGTCGTGAGGAAGCTGCCAATCACTAGTTGCCCACAGCTGTGGCCTTCTGAGTCATGTGAATAGTTTCTGTGGAGGAATGTTGAAACTTAATGCAAAATTTAACGCAGATTTTTTGCTGTACTCACTCAGTCATTTTGAATGTGACAGCCACATAGTTGGGTGCCCCTCATACATGCCCCAGTTGGAGACTGAACCTGCAACCTAGGTATGTTCCCTGACTAGGGATCAAACCTGCAACTTTTTGGTGCACAGGACATTGTTCCAACCAACTGAGCCAGGACCAAAAAGGAACTCTTGTTCCTTTATCAATGAAAGTAACTCAGTACTCCTCCCCCATCCTCCCTTTTGGAGAATATAAGATTAATGTGCCCTCAATTGGGCTGCTCCTGGAAAAGAGAGCTCCCTGTTTTCTAATCCCTTTGATACGAGAAATTAGAGCTCATAGAGGAAAATAGGAGCCTCAAACACACCTAATGCAAAGTTAATCCCAGCCAAGGTTCTGTCCCTACCCTCTCTATGTGGATAAATTCTTTACCAAAGCCAGGTACCAGAAACTTTGGTTTAAGTAATGATGCCAGAATTGGGCCCAAGATGAGTCAGCCACAGCCCTTGGCATATTACCAAGTGAAGGAAGAGCTTGTGGTAACTTATGATAGGACCTCTTTAAACAGTCTCCCATTGGGGATCCTTTGACAAACCAACCAAAGTTCCTCCCTTCCTTTGCCCCTCCTCATCCCAACAAATGACAAAATGCAGGCTGTGGCCTCCAGGTAAGCGCAGTTTTGGGGAAACAAGGAAAGCAAACAAAATGCTCTATGTGGTTGCAGGGTTCCCAGGCTCCATTTCAAAGGCAGTCCTTTTTGGCTTTGTTTGCTCCTGTTTTTCCCAGCATAGGTGTTTGATATCACACAGACCTTTTCTGAGATTTCCAAGGAGAGAGGTATTTAGTTTACAATAGGTAGCCAAGAGTTTCCTAGTTTGAAAAAGGGAATAAGTTACCTGTCCACCGGGTATGTTTAAAAGCCCCCAATTGTGTTGGTGCTGATGGACATGAGAAAGTTCAGGTATCTATAAAAAGCACCTATTGCAATGGCCTTTTCTGAGACAACTTAGTAGCACTATCTGTCCTTGGTTGAAGGGCAGTCTCTTCACTGGGACATCACTCACCTTTCCCAGCTTCATGTGTGGCAGGAGCAGGTCAGGCCATGAGGTGATTGATAATGAAGATAAATTTGGAAGAAAATAAACTAAATAAATTTTAGAAAAAATAGCAAGTATGAGATTCCTATAATACTTTACAAGGAGCTGGAACTTGCTAACCTTTAGAACACTTAAAACCCTTTTGCACTTTGCCCTTGACACAAGTATAACTTAAAGCATCAGGGGAACTTTTTTTTATTTCCTTAACTCTAACCTAGGCAGGTTCCAAAATGTGTAAGCATCAGCTATTATGAAGGAAACAAGAAAATCAGTCTTCAATCATGAGGAAGAACATTTAAGGGAGTTTTGAACACAAACAAATTCCCTAGGGCTTGCAATGGGTCACAAGGGGACACTAATGAAAGGGGCAGAGCCCCCAGAGAGGGTATACAGGCAGAAGGAGCTATAACCTTGTACCCCATGTTACAAGAAGCAGCCTGGAGCAACCATGAGGAATGAGAGCAAGGTGCCCAGTCCTCTCCGCAAACCATTCCCCAGTGGGGGCTTCATCCTCACCATTTTCTCTTGTCCAGAGACTAGCTTCTGTCCAGCCCTTAAGCCTGCTCTCGCCAATCAGCCAAGGGAGGAAGATAGGGATAATAGACAGGGTATAGCATGTCATTTGACAACCACTTGGGTATTTGCATCTTAACAGAGGAAGTGGTTTTAATCTCTAACTTATTGAAAACAGTGTTTCAGTCTAACATCTCAAAAAATAAACACGACATAGGCAATGGCACCTGCCTAAAGATTAATTTTACATAGTCACTTCCATCCTGGACTAAACAGTAGCATTGTTAGTAAAAACTTTCTTTAAAAATACATAATCAATTAAAAAAAAAGAAAGTCCTTCCCTTTGTCCACCAGCTCTCTCCCCACCCACATGCAGGAAAGGGCCCCCAACAGTATACCTGCAGGTTTGGGTAGGCAACATGCTGGTAGCTTAGCACATTCTAAACTTAGATTATTGTGAACTTTAGGCCATTATGAGCATGACTGACAATGGCAATCAGAGTGTGAATTGCCTTCACATACACTGGCCTTGTGTTTGAGTGACAGACAATACCTGCATATCCAGCGTGGGAATTCCTTACCTACTACTGCTATCAGTAAATGATTCAAAAGGTCTACAAAGGAATACATTTCTAACCATGTGGCAACCATCAGAACCACTGGGACAAATGCCTCTGCCCTGGGCGTGTCCAGGTCATGTTCTTCTGAAGTGAAACACAGTCTGCAGAGGGAGAGGACGATCTGGGAAGTGGGCCCAGCCAGGGTTGGCACTCCATGCCTCTACTGTGACTGCAGTGAGGCTCTGTTGTGGGCCAGGAATGCCAGTGAGAGCCAACAGAGCACAAGTCCATAATGCTTGCTATGCACAGGCACTCTTTTAGGGGCTTTATGTCCATGAAGTCACATAACCCCCACCTTACAAATGATGAAACCAGTTTAGAAAGATTAAAGTATTAGCTATACAGTTACACATATGGTCTGAATGAATGCCCAATAGGGTGCCAGGCATTATGAGAAAATTAAAAACATAAAGAGTAACACTTTATTTCAAAGTTACAAGCCTTAATTTTCCCCCTAGGTGTTATCTAAGCATTGTTAACAGAGACCATTGGAAGAAGGGTGAGCCCTCCCACCCCTCACTCTGGTTACAAGACTAATCCACATAAACAAGTCATGTACAAGTAAGCTTATGGTCCTCTTTCAAAATATGTCTCTAAAAAAAGGACTATTTAAATCCGAGATTAACTTTAAACAAACTATATAAAAGGACAAGTCTCTATAAGTTTAATAAATTACATTTATTGAGAGTAAAAATATACACAATAAAAAAATTCACATGTTTATGTATATTCGGTGTGTAATTAAGGAAATAAAAAAATCCTGATAATTTTAGGTTGTTATGTTAACGGGAGAGAATCTAAAATGACAATTTGCCTTTCATTTTCCTTCCTGGCATTTCTTTAATAAAAAAAGAACTAAAAAATAATTTCTATAAATAGTTAAAATTACTATAACTACATAACCTACATTTGATGAATAATATTCTTTATAATGTTTGAAACTTCATAATTTTCAAAATTTGTTAGAAACTATCCTTGTGATTTTTAAAAAAATAAATGGGTGTATTAGAATTTATTTTTTCAATTAAGTCAATTTTTTTTGTTTTACATAAAGCTGCTCTGAACAATCTTGTTCTCACTGTTGTGGTTATGCCTCTGATTATAACCTCAGAATGCATCTTAGAGCAGAATCACTTGGTCAAAAAGTCTAAACTCTTTAAGGCTCTTGACATTTATGGCTAATTGTTTTCCAGAAAGGTTTAAACAGTTTTCTTTTTCCTTAGCAGATTGCAAGAGTGCCTGTTTCCTGTGTTGACTATTTGCAATTTATTTCATGCCCCGAGAATGATCAAATCATCTCCTTTAGCTAGAATTCTGTTAGTAAATAAGTATTTTCATTGTTGAATTGGAAAAATCATTTACACATGAAGAATATTAAGCTTTGGAAAGGAATATAATTCTTTTCTCCAGTTTCACGTTTATATTTTTCTAGGTTGTGTCATAGATATCCCAGGTAACTTACAATTATTCCTTGTGTAATATCTTCCTCTACTTTGTCTTCTTTTTTCTTTTTCTATTTCTTTTAGTCTTATAAAGTGTGTTCCCATTCAAAGATCATCTATATACTAAATATTTACTAAACAGAAGTTAGATTCATTTCTTGACAAATTATTTCAATAAACCACACTTATTGAACAATGGAATTGATCCATTGGTCAACTTTTATACCAGTATTATAATATTTGTATTGTTGTTGTACTAAAATATATTTTATTATTTTTTAAGAGTAACTCTTAACTCTTCTCATCTGCTTTTTCTTCCATAAATTTTATAACCATTTGGTCAAGTTCCAAGAAGAAAAGAAAAAAAATAAGTGTGTCAGGAATTAGTGTATTTATCAAATCCATAAATTGTTTATCTATCTATGTGTGTACCTCCCTATTTTTGTGACTAATTTTAATTAGAATACCATTACTGTTTTATCAGTATGATGTTTACAATAGTTGTTCTTGATTATAATACGGAAGTAGCCATGCATTTCTACTTGTCTTCTGTTTTTAAAAAATCACATATAATGTTGGAGTCTTTCCAATGCATTTTCAACATATACTGAGATGATCATATGGTTTCCTCATTACTCTCCTCTGTGGGTCCTTATTCTAGTTAAATTAATCTACTTTCTCATTTTTTAATTTTATGCTTTTGTTTAAATGTCCCTCTGCCTGTTTTTAAAAGATGCTATTCTGTTTTAGTCAGGATCTCCAGATGCAAATAATGGAACACCGAAATGTAACCAGCTGAAAAAGAAAAATATCTGATTACTTGACTGAAAAATCTAGGAGCAGAGTTGATTCAAAGCATTTCAAAAAACTTCAAGAGGAAGGAAGTCTCCCAAGTTTATTTTATGAGACCAACATTATTCTAATTCTAAAACCAGATAAAGACACTACACAAAAAAGAAAGTTATAGGCTAATATCTTTGATGAATATAGATGTTAAAATCCCCAACAATTTATTAGCAAACCAATATAGCAATATGTCAAAAAGATCACACATCATGACCAGGTGGGATTTATTCTGGGAATTCAAGGTTGGTACAACATTCACAAATTAATAAATGTGATTCAGCACATAAACAAAATGAAAGATAAAAATGACATGATCATATCAATAGATGCAGAAAAAGCATTTGATAAAATTCAGCACTCGTTTATGAGAAAAGCTCTCAGCAAGGTAGGGAGAGAGTGAACACACCTAAACATATTAAAGGCCATATAATACAAACCCACTGCCAGCATCAATCTCAATGAACAACTCCTACAAATGTTCCGGTTAAGATCAGGAACAAGGCAGAGATGCCGCCTTTCACCTCTGTAATTCAACATAGTTCTGGAAGTCCGAGCCATAGCAATCAGATAAGAAGATATAAAAGGCATCCAAATTGGAAAGGAAGAAGTAAAACTCTATTTTCAGATGACATGACACTGGACATAGAAAACTCCAAATATTCCACCAAGAAATTACTAGAACTGATAAATGAATTCAGCAAAGCAGCAGGATACAAAATTAATACCCAGAAATCAGTTGCATTTTAATATGCCAATAATGAATGAACAGAAAGGGAAATTAAGAAAATAACCCCATTCACAATTGCTTCAAAAAGAATAAAATATCTAGGAATAACTCTAGCCAAGGGTGTAAAAAACCTGTACTTGGAAAATTTAAGACACCGAAGAAAGAAATTGAAGAAGATACAAATAAATACAAGTGCATGCAGTGTTCATGGACTGGAAGAATTAACACCATTAAAATGTCCATTTATGCAACAAAAGCTATAGAATCAAACACAATCCCTATCAAGATTCCAATGATGTGTTTCACAGAACTAGAACAAACATTTCAAAACTGAATACCGAACCACAAAAGACCCCACATAGCAACAGCAGTCCTGAGAAAGAAGAACAAAATTGGAGGAATCATGCTACGTAACTATACTATGAGCCCATAGTAATCAAAACAGCATGATACTGGCATAAAAACAGATACATAGATCAATAGAACAGAATAGAGAATGCAGAAATAAACCCACATCTCTATAGTCAATTAATATTTGACAGTGGAAGCAAGCACATTCAATAGACTAAAGACAGTTTATTCAATAAATGATGTTAGGAAAATAGGACAGATGTGTGTAGAAAAATGAAACTAGACTACCTTGTTATACCACACACATGAATAAATTCAAAATGGATTAAAAACTTAAGTGTTAGACTCAAAACCATAAAAATCCTAGAAGGAAACATAGGCAGTAAAATATTGGATATTGCTCATAGCAATATGTTATCTGATATATCTCCCCAAGCAAGGAAAACAAAAGAAAAAAAAAACAGATGAGACTACATCAAACTAAAAAGCATTTGTACAGCAAAGGAAAATACCAACAAAATAAAAAGACAGCCCAAAGAATGGAAGAACATATTCGCTGATATATCTGATAAAGGTTTAACATCCAAAATTTATAAAGAACTTAACAAAACTCAACACCAAAAAAAAAAAAAATCCAATTAAAAAATGGGCAAAGGACCTGAATAAACACTTCTCCAAAGAGGATATTTTGACAACCAATAGACATGAAAACATGCTCAGCATCGCTAATCATCAGAGAAATGTAAATTAAAACCACAGTAATATATAACCTCCCACCTGTCAGAATGGGTATCATCAACAAACCAACAAACAAGTGCTGATGAGGTTGTGGAGAAAGGGGAACCCTTGTACACTGTTGGTGGCAATGCAGACTGGTGCAGTCACTGTAGAAAACATAATGGAAATACCTCAAAAAATTAAAAATGGATTTGCTTTTTGACCCAGGGACCCCACTTCTGGGAATATATCGGAAAGAATCCAAAACACTAATTTGAAAGAACATACGCACCCCTATGTTCATTGCAGCATTATTTACAATTGCTAAGATATGGAGGCAACCCAAGTGTCCATCAGTAAATGAGTGGATAAAAAAGCTGTGGTACATTTACACAATGGAATACTACTTGACTATAAAAAAAGAAGAAACTTTTACCCTTTGCGACAGTTTGGATGGACCTGGAGATTATTATTCAGAGTAAAATAAGCCAATCAGAGAAAGATAAATACCACATGATTTCACTCATATGTGGAATGTAATAAACAAACTGAACTAACAAGAAAAATACAGACAGACTCATACCTAGACAGCAGGATGACAAATATGTCGGGTAGGCAAGGGGGTGTGGGGATCAAGCAGAAAGGAAAAAGGACTCATGGACATGGGCAACAGTGTCATGATTGTCTGGGAGAGAGGGTATAAGGTGGCTAAATGGTATTGGAAAAAAATACAATAAAATTTTTTTAAAAACAGATTTTAATCTGGAATATAATAAATGTCCTGCTTTTGTAAAGTAAACACAGGTATTCAAAAAAAAAGAAGGAACCCAAAAGGTGTCACGAGGATTCAGTTTTGCCTTGCCCAGTCCCTGAGCCTTCAGACTTTCATCCTCACAAATGCAAGTCCAGGGAGAACAGAGCTTTTCTTTGCCAATGACACAGCTGACACAACTGACACAGTTCTAACCAATTCTCCCTTTGATCCCCCGTTGCTCACATGCTCAAGTCTGTACCAGTCACTATGGCCAAGCAAAGCTGACTAATACTTGTCTACAAAGGATACCTGTCTACACTGAGGCTGAGAGTAGGGTGGGTAGAGTAGGAGAGAGTTTCCATAGAAAAATACTATGAAAAGAACAAAGATGGATTCCAGATGGACATACACATTAAGTATACACATTGTATATACCCTTAGTGGATTGAAACCTCCCTGAATTGAATTGCTGAAGTATTTGTTTGTTTGTTTCTTCTGAGCATTTGTTTCTTCATGCTCCCCAACCCACTGGGCTTTCATCTCCTTTTAGTGCAGTGGCAGCTCTCCACCAATCACTCTATGAAACTAGGGTTCCTAAACACTGCACACTTCAGCCTGCTTTCAGCCCCAGTTGTTTCTATGGCTCAGGGCTTGTGTGGTATTCATGTTAGAAGGTGCTCACTGCTGCTCACCACAGAGGCTGTGGAGTGGGGCAGTCTGCTAGCTACCTCATGTGCTGCTGCTCCTATAGACAGTCCTAGTGTTGCCTCCAGGACAAAGAATTAATTGTTGATCTTGATACAAGCACAAGGGGTATAAAATAAGAAGGAGGTTATGCTGGCTCTCAACATTTATGAAAACCATCCCATAGTGCTTCCTGATTCATGGTGCTGATTTCCTTGTTGACACAGTACATTGCAGTTTTCCTATTTTTTTCTAAACTAAGAGTTCCTCAGACCTTTTTCCTGTGCCGCTACTTCCCCCACATCCACCATTTTCCACAAGGTCACTCTGGTTTGGTAAACCTCAAAAGGATACTAGAATTGAAAATAAATGCAGCCCCTCTCAGCATAGAAGAGTACTTTGTACTAATAAGAGCCCCTCTCCATGTGTTACCAGACTGGAGGGGTCTGGTTGCCTGCATGCATTAAAACCCAATAAGACAGGGGCAAGAGTTTGCCACAATGAAAGTAAGGATGTATTTTTAGAAAGTGGTCCATGCCCAGAGATACAGCTGAACTAATGCTCAAAAGACCTGGCTCCATGATGTCTTCCAGAGGATGGATTATACAGGGGAGAAGTCATTAATCATGGTGACTAAGGGAGTTCGAGTCCTGGTCAGGGTTGTGGTCTCTACTGGTTGGTCAGTGAAAGGATAGGGAGTCATTAGTCATTGCATCTGGTCCTGATGTCAGCCATGGCATCACATCATCTGGTTTCGAGGCTTTTCTAACTGGAAGCTAAAAAAAAACTGAGGCCTAGTTGTTATCTCTAGTCTGACGGAAACTGTGTGTCGGCACAGAACAGACACTAAGCTTTGTTCTGAACATTATTTGATGCCTCCCAGAGCCTCACTGTCATGAGGGCTTAATGATTAAGGGAGTCGTCAGGGAGAAGAAGGCAGGTGACTCAGGATGCCAGATGAAGCCAGTTTGAATCAAAAGGAAAAAAGGAGAAAAGGTCATATTAAAGAAATGAAGTTTCTACATGATTACACAGGGACATCCCTCTCTCAGGGCTATCACTCCATTCAATCATTTAAAGCATTTCCGAGAATAAAAATGGAAGCCCACACAAGGCTGAATGAAAGCCACCTCCAATCAGCTTTAAGATGTGAAAAAGTCAAATAGAAGTAAATATGCTGGATCTCCCTACCTCATAGAAGTATTACAAAAAATAGAAATGAACATTTCAAAGCCAAATAGGCTTTCTTGTTAAATCAATCAATCACTCAATCTGACAGACAGAGAAGTATATTAAAGTTAAAACTGTCCTTTGAAAAAACAGAGGTGTAATATCTAGAGATGATGACACCAACATCATGAAGGTTTTACCAGTGAAATGGCAATGGGGATAAGGCTGCTTTCTGTGGTTTAGGGTAGGGTTTAAGTCAGCTGCTCAGAAGCAGTTAGATGCCTGGAGGCTGTGGGTGGGGAAGAGGGTAGGGAGAGCTGGTAGAGTAATCCAAGGAATTTTGCCAAAGCTCTGAGTAGGGCTTGGCTGCTCAAGCTAAAACTGTCTGAGTCTGGTACTACAAAGTACAATTCCTTCCTTGTGGATTTGTTTGTCCTGAAACCAGTAGAGAGATTTTGTGGCTCTTCCCAGCTCAGAGACCAGTAAATATTCTTTATTTACTTGGTTTCTCTTTTGTCTTTCATCTTTTACCTCTGCTGTCCTTTTCCTGAAGTTTTGTTAAACCACAATAAATTGCCACACCTATCAGGATGAATTGAGGTTTACAGGCAAAGTACAGTTGCCATGTTGGCCCCAAGCAGATTCCTTGCTGGTATTTCTAATTGTAAAAGTGCACAGTGGAGGAAAACGAGCACCACCTGTACTGCAGAAATAAACGAACAATCTGAGTTGATTCTATGCCTTTTGCCACCTACTTGTCTTGTGCTATCTTGCAAATAGAAGATGTATAATCCTTTCCTGTGAAGGAGAGAAAATGCAATGTTTGCTCTTTTGTACAAGTCAGAAACATTTGGACATTTGGTCTAAGATGCTATGTATTTTAAAACATAGTCATATAATATGTTATATTATTTTCCAGTTGCCCAATATGATTTTATTTATATTTTTCATCACACTTTCAAACAAATGGACATCATAATTATTATTGTACTCTTTCAGGTGAGAAATGTTAAGGGAATAAGTCATAATGATAACATTAACCCAAGCCACCTTCACTGTGCATGAATGGGCTTTGTCCATCATGGCACTATTGTCTGTCCTCAGTAAAACTTAGATTTCAGTTGTATGTGAATCCCCAAATCTTATCCGACATGTCACACTGCACTACTTTCCCCCTCTTACTTTCTATAATATGGGAATGTGAAGATAACTAAAATGCCAAAGGCTTCTCTAATAGTGGAAGGGTCTTTGGTTATTATAACTGGTGCCCTCAGATCCTTCCAGGTAATAGGTGCCATTGGCACAAGAAATTTAAATTGACTTGGAAATGGACCATGAACTTCCTGTTTTTTACTCTGACAACTCCTAAATACAGAAATGTTATGACACAGCAAATATTAAAATCACATGTTGCTGTGAAAAAGGAGTTTGTTTAAAAGTATACAGAAGCTGGTCATTTTGAATGTATAACATTTCAGAAAAAAATAAATGAATAATGGAAACTATACTACTATTCTCATTGAGCCGCTCTCCTTTGCACTATTCCAAGCAGTGAGCATAACAGGGATTCTTCATCTATAGGGAGGAAACAGCCCCCCCCATAAGGAGATACCTAGGAAGGTATAACATAATCTCAGAAGAAGGAAGATTTAGTTTGGAAAAAAACACAATGAATAATTTAATACTTTATATTGGGAAAGTATTGTTTTAGAATAGCAACTTAATAAAGTAAAGTTGGTCAAAATTATCTGGCTAAGTAGAGATACACAGAAGGTAAAGAGATTCTCAGCCTGGGTCTGGCGGAGTTCCAGTAGTGGTCAAGGACAGAGACAGAGACAGAGACAGAGAGCAAGAAACAGAAAGAAGAGTCTATATAGATTTCAAAAGCTGCTAAAATAAGTGAAGTCTCTATTTCTTTCTTAGAGTTATTATTTATTATTTATTTATTTATTTTTGAACTGATGACAAGAAAGATCATGCATTGTAATATTTCTCTGGGAAGGATGTATATCTATTGTACATATGCTTTTATGTGCCCCATACAATCGTAAGTGGCAGATTTTACCATTACAGTGTTGTAGGATAAATTACTACTCTATGATTATTTATAGACAGTGGTTTGAACTTGAGGATTTCTTTTCCTTGTTTGGGTGATGGACCCTTGGCTATCAAATTTCCTCTGTCTGCACTGTTGTCCCATGAAACTACTTGATTTTAGTGAATGCAGAGCTTGGCAGTCCTTAATGAAGAATATTTATGAGTTAAGTCCAAATGAATCCAAAACATATGGATTAAATTTCCCTTGAAATATCTAAACTAAAAGTGGAAAGCACTTCAAAAAATGCATTGGGGATCCATGATTTCTCAGGCCAATTTTAAAGTTTGAGCTCTTTTCCCCAATCTAAAGAGCTCCAAGTTTGCCTTCAAGATGAAGGTCTCCAACTTGGCTCTTCCATGGCTACTGCTCTCCCAGGTCAGATGGACCAAGATCCAGAGGGCCATGCATCCATGATTCAGGCTGAAAAGGGAATGCTTTATTAAGTGATATAGTTTATTGTTTCTTCTGCATTCCTGCCTCATCCAAAACCTTAAGCACAGTTAAGGCCAAATGTATAGGAGTAAAAAGAACGTTAGGAAGACATCCAAAAAAGCATTTTGAGGCAGAACAAGGATAACACTGGCTCTCCTTTTCATAAGCCACAGTTGTAGTCAATGTAGTTCAGTAATTTTTTAAGAGAAAAATAAAACAAAAGAAAAATGTTATCTAGTCAACATATTTTTTTCATTTACAGATAAGCCAAACTCTCTTAACTTTTGGAACAATTACAAGATAGCTGAACTTTATTCCATGATGTTGTATTTATGTTTTTTACATTTGACATCTTGAACTACAATAGTGAGAACTTAAAATAAAGGTGCTTCAACTAGCTCTTGAAGTTTTGTCCCCCTCCATTTCTTATTTTTATATTTTTGCTTTGTACATACTGAGAATCATCTAAGAATCTCAAACCATTATAAATCTAAATAAGGTTACTGCTAAAATCATTATATCTTTTCTATGTATCTCTAGTGTTAACTTGAAAGAAAATGCTCTCTGTATACTTTCTTATTATTACCATATTTATCAGTTAGTTTCTTTTTAAGAGATTGAAATAATTTTCCCTTGGCGCTGACCTCAACAGAATGTTACAATGAGGAGAACAAGATGGCGGAGGAGTGAATGGAAGTCACACTGACCTCCTCCCAGGACCAACCATGAATTGCAACTAAATTGTGGAGAAATCACCTGGAACAAAAAACTGAACAATAGCAAGAGAGAAGCCTCATAACCTCGGACAGATACAAGAATCAGCTCAGCATACCTGACTGGTAAGGAGTACAAGCAGACACATGAGAAGGCTGGCTGGCCACCCTCAGGTGGCAGCACCAGTGGGATATTTAAGTGGCCAGTTGGATCCTCCTGAGAAGAATGGGTCTAAACCATAAGCAGGGATCCCCAACCTACAGCAGCAGAGCCCCAAAAGTACACAGATAACAGCCAGCTGCGAAAAGCGTTAGGGTTGCTCTCTGCCAAAGATGGGCTGCAAGACACTGAAAGAGCTAATTAAAGGGCCAACACATAAATTTTCATCTGTAGCCACTTACCTAGGGCTCCGGCAAAGATGGGGCAGAGTTGGCTAGAGACGCCTGAGGACTGACTGGAGATAGAGGCTTTGGGGAGAGAACTGAGAAAGTAGCCACTGGGATCCTGGTGCTGAGTCATTGTCCACATGCAGCAGCCATCTTGATCAGTCAGACCACTCACCTGAGCCCCCGAACGGCATCCTGAGTGGCAACAATAACCCTGCCCACCTGGAGGGACTCTGCTCTGGCCTATGGTGCTAAAGCCTGACTGCTGAGTGCGGAGTGGCAGCTATAGACAGTAGATTCCTGCAAAAGGGGGGCAGAGTGGATTAGAGATGCTTGAGGAGAGACTAGGACAGAGACTTTGGGGAGAGAACTGAGAGAGTAGCCTCTGGGATTCTGATACTGAATCATCCCCCATAAAGCAGCAGCCATCCAGCTCACAAAGACCACTCCATTCAGAGCAGCAGCAGCCTGAGAGGAAACATTAGCCCCAACCCTAGGAGGGCTTCTTCCCTGCCTTATGGTGATTAAGCCTGAATGCTGACCACAGAGTAACTAGATTAACAACTGAAGGAGAGAGCCACAAACTGTAAATCCCAGTAAGTCTAGAACAGGCTGCCTAAGGTCAGAGGGGATCAACATCTGACATCACCAGAGGCAGATCCAGAAAGAAAAAACAGCAGTAAATACTAGAGGCTGCCGGGATGAAATCCACTGTGGTCTTCTCCATGATTTTGGATATTTCCTTTACTGAATAACTTTTTAATATTTATTTCTTGTCCATCAAGTTGGTGCATATTAAGTCACTATATTTTATACTATATTTCTCTCCTTTCTTAGAATAGTCTTAACTTCTTTATAGCCTTATTAATACTGGTTCATTAACTATTGATAGTGGGATTGCAGGGGGGACTTGTTTTTGTGGTTGTGGGTTTGCTTCCTGGGCTTTCTTATTTTGCTCTGGCAGCCAAATAATGGGAAGAAAAAAAAACAAACAATTGAAAGGAAAGGAAGAATCCCAAGAAAGACTAATAAATGTAATAGAGGCAAGTAAACTATCAGATATTGAGTTCAAAACAATGGTTATAAGGAAGCTCAATGAACTCAATGAGCTCAGTGAGAACTACAAGAAACTACAGAGAAACTATGAGGATCTTACTGCAAACTATATCAGCATGAAAAAGGACATACAAATTATCAACAAGAACTAAGAAATGAAGAATACAATTTCTGAATTGAAGAACACAGTATAAGGAATCAAAAGCAGGCTAGATGAAGCAGAGGATCAAGTCAGCGAGCTGGAGGACATGGTAGAAAAAAAAAACAGAGCAAGAAAATGAAAAAGGGCTCAAAAAGAACAAAGAGGTATTAAGGGGAATTCAGGACAACATGAAATGCAATACTGTCTCTATAATAAGAATACCAGAAGAAGAAGAAGAGAAAGGGATAGAAAACCCATTTGAAAAAGTACTGATGGAAAACTTCCCTAATCTGAGGAGAGGAAAATTCACACAAGTCCAGGAAGCACAGAGAGTCCCAATCAAGAGGAACCCTAAGAGACCCAGCCCAAAGCACATCATAATTAAAATGACAGATATCAAACACAAAGAGGGAACGTTAAAGACAGCAAGGGAGCAACAAGAAGTAATGTATAAGAGAACCCCAATAAGGCTAGCAGCTGATTTCTCCACAGAAACACTACAAGCCTAAAGAGAATAGCAAGAATATTCCAAGTAATGAAAAGCAAAGACCTACAACCAAGACTAATCTACCCAGCAAAACTCTCAATTAAAATGGAAGGTGAAATAAGACATTTCCCAGACAAAAGAAGGCTAAAAGAATATACCTCTGCCAAATGAGCATTGCAAGATATGTTTAAAAGACTGCTTTAAGAGATGAAGAAAAAGAGTGAGAAAGAGAGGAACACAAGTTCAAAGGGAAAAAAAAAATAAGTATGTATCAACAATAACTTTAAAATCCATTTAATCCATGTAAAGACATAGAATAGCTGAATGGGTTAGAACACAGGACCCACACATATGCTACCTACAAGAGATCCACTGAAGAACAAAAGACCTACACAGACTGAAAGGGGAAGGGTTGGAAGAAAATATTCCAAGCAAATGGGCAGGGAATAAAAGCTGGGGTAGCAATACTTATATCAGATAAAATAGACTTCAAAACAAAGGCCATAAAAAGAGATCCAGAAGGACACTTCATAATACTCAAAGGAAGAATCCATCAAGAAGACTTAAACATTGCAAGCCTATATGCACCCAACATAGGAGCATCCAAATATATAAGGAAAATCCTGAAGGACTTAAAGAACGATATAGAGAGCATCACACTTATAGCAGGGGATTTTAACACCCCACTGTCAACAATGGATAGATCATCCAAACAAAATATCAACAAGGATATTGTGGAACTGAATGAGGCATTAGATCAAATGCATCTAACTGATATATATAGAACTTTCATCCCAAAGAAGCAAACTACACATTCTTTTCAAATGCACATGGAATGTTTTCAAAGATAGATCACATGATAGAACACAAAGCGAACCTCAATAAGTTTAAGATAATTGAAATCATATCAAGTATTTTCTCTGGCCACTGGGCTTAAAATTAGAAACCAACCTCAAAGAAAAAACTGAAAAACATTCAAACTCATGGAGGCTGAATAGCATGCTATTAAACAATAAAAGGGTCAACAATGATATCAAAGAAGAAATTAAAATGTTTCTAGAAACAAATGAAAATGAACATACAACAGTCCAAAATCCCAGGATCACAACCAGGGCAGTACTGAGAGGAAAGTTCATAGCAACACAGAACTACCTAAAAAAGATAGAAACATTTCAAATAAACAACCTAACCCTATGTCTGCAAGAACTAGATAAATAACAACAAACAAAGCTGAGAGCAAGCAGAAGGAAGGAAATAATCAAGATCAGAGCAGAACTGAATGACATCTAGGCTAAAAGAACAATTCAAAGGATCGATAAATATAGGAGCGTCTTCTTCAAGAAGATAAACAAAATCGACAAGCCTTTAAGCAGACTCATCAAGAAAAAAAGGGAGAGGATGCAAATAAATGAAATCAGAAATGAAAGAGGAGAAATTACAACTGATACCACAGAAATACAAAGGATTGTAAGAAATTACTCTGAACAATTATATGCCAAGAAATTTGAAAACCTGTGTGAAATGGGCATTCTAGAAAATTATAATCTTCCGAAACTGAGTGAAGGAGAAACAGAAAGCCTGAACAGGCCAATAAGAGCCAGTGAAACTGAAGCAGTAATTAAAAATCTCCAGGCACACAAAAGCTCTGGACCAGACGGTTTCACAGGATAATTTTACAAAACATTTAAGGAAGAGCTAACCCCTGTACTTTTAAGACTATTCTAAAAAGTCCAAGAAGAGGAAGAACCCGCAAACTCTTTTTATGAGGCTAGCATCATTCTAATTCCAAAGCCAGATAAAGACACAACAAAGAGAGAAATCCACGGGCCAATACCACTGATGAACATAGACACAAAAATCCTCAACAAAATATTGGCAAATCACATGCAGCAACACATTAAAAAGATCATACACCATGACCAAGTGGGATTCATCCCAGGGATGAAAGGATAGTACAATATTTGCAAATCAATAAATGTAATATATCACATTAAACCAAAGGAAAAACAAAAATCACATGATCATATCAATTGATGTGGAGAAATCTTTTGATAAGGTATAGCACCCATTTATTATAAAAATGCTCAGCAAAGTGGGAATAAACAGGGAATAACTCAATGTAATAAAGGCTATATACAAGAAACCTACATCTGCCATTATACCGAGTGAGTGAAAACTAAAAGCTTTCCCACTAAGGTCAGGAACAAGACAAGGATGTCCTCTGTTACCACTTCTATTCAACATAGTATTAGAAGTCCTAGCCACAGCCATCAGACAGGGAAAAGAAATAAAAGGCTTCCAAATGGAAAAGGAGGAAGTAATACTATCATTGTTTGCAGATGACATGATAGTCTATGTAGAAAACCCTGTAGACCCCACCAAAAAACTACTCGACCTAATAAGTGAATTTGGCAGAACAGTGAGATATAAAGTCAATATTCAGTAATTGAAGGCATTTTTGTACACCAACAATGAAATATCAGAAGCAGAAATCAGGGAATAAATACCATTTGATATAGCAACAAGAAAAATAAAGCACCTAGGAATAAACTTATCCAAGGAGGTTAAAGACCTAAACTCAGAAAATGACACAACACTGAAGAAAGAAATTAAGGAAGACACAAATAAATGGAAGCATATGCCATGTTCATGGATTGGGTGATTTAATATTATCAAAATGTCCGTACTACCCAAAGTAATTTATGGATCCAACGTAATCCCTATTAAAATACCAATGACATAGTTCACAAATATAGAACAAACATTTCAAAAATTTATATGGAAACATAAATGACCTGAATAGCTGCAGTAATTTTGAGAAAGAAGAACGAAGTAAGAAGGATCACAATACCTGACATCAAACTCTATTCTAAGACCACTGTAGTCAAAAGTATCTGATACTGGCATAAAAAAAGACACATAGATCAATGGAACAGAATAGAGAACCCAGAAATAAACCCATGTCTCTATGGTCAATTAATATTCAACAAAGGGGGCAGAAGCATAAAATGGAGTAAAGATAGCCTCTTCAAAAAATGGTATTGGGTGATCTGGATAGCTACATGCAAAAAAATTAAATTTGACCACTAACTTACACCACACACAAAAATAAACTCAAGGTGGATAAAAGGCTAAAATAGAAGTCGTAACACCATAAAAGTCCTAGAGGAGAACATAGAAAGGAAAATCTCAGATATCCCATGCAGCAATATTTTGACAGATATGTCCCCTAGTGCAAGGGACATAAAAGAAAAAAATAAATATAAAAGAAAGAATAAACAGATGGAGCTTCATCAAAATAAGAAGCTTCTGCTTTGCTAAAGAAAACATCAGCAAAAAGAAAAGAGAACCATCTGCATGGGAAAATATATTTGCCAATGATACCTCAGACAAGGATTTGATCCCCAAAATATATAAAGAACTCACATGACTCCACTCTAGGAAGACAAACAATCCAATTAAAAAATGGGCAAAGGGTCTGAAGAGAAACTTCTCCAAGGAGGATGTACACAGGGCCCAGAGACACATGAAAGGATGCTCAGCATCACTAGCCAGTAGAGAGATGCAAATTAAGTCCACAATGAGATACCACTTCACACCAGTTGGAATGGTCATCATAAACAAATCAACAAACAACAAGTGCTGGCGAGGACGTGGAGAAAAGGGAACCCTAGTACAC
Source organism: Mormoops blainvillei (assembly GCA_004026545.1). Taxonomy (NCBI): domain Eukaryota; kingdom Metazoa; phylum Chordata; class Mammalia; order Chiroptera; family Mormoopidae; genus Mormoops; species Mormoops blainvillei. Next base: position 42,501 of record PVJD01005339.1, on the reverse strand, counting down.
TGTTGATGGAAATGCAGACTAGTGCAGCTACTGTGGAAAACAGTTGGAATTTCCTCAAAAACTAAAAATGGAACTGCCTTTTAATCCCCCAATTCTACTGTTGGACTTTTACCCTGTGAGTCCAGAAACAGCAATTCAAAAAAACCTATGAACCCCAATATTCAGAGCAGCACAATGTACAATAACCAAGAATTGGATGCAACCTAAATGCCCAACAGTAAATGAGTGGATCAAAAACTATGGTACATTTACAAGATGGAATACTATGCAGCAGAAAGAAAGAAAGCGCTCTTACCCTTCATGACAGCATGGATGGAACTAGAGAGCATTATGCTAAGTGAAATAAGCCAGGTGATGAAAGACAGTTACCATATGATCTTGCTTATATGTAGAACCTAATCAACAAAACAAAGAAGCAAGCAAAATATAACCAGCAACATTGAAATATAAAACAAACTGATAGGAACTAGAGGGGAGGAGGAGGAGATAACAGGGGAAAGGGACTGGAAGGGTGACCAAAGAACATGCATGAGTGCCCATGGACAAAACCAAATGGGGGAAGGATGGTTGGTGGGAGGTGGGGAGGGGTGGGTTTAGAGAAAGTGATGGCAGTTTTTTTTAAAGAAAAATAAATTTTGAAAAAACTGATGAATTTTTGTGTAGCCATTTTAGTATTGAAGATGGAAGCAAAAAAAAAAAGAGTATTACAATGAAGTTAGGCCTATCTACAAAGTAAAAATTGAAAATTGATACCTGGTAATTTTCTCTATCAATGACCAAGCAAAGGAAATGATTATATTTTCACTGAAAGAGTCTGATTTTCTTCAGGCTAATGCCCCCTTCAGTGATTAGCAGAATTCAACATTCTCAAAATCTAACCATGTACACATTTATCAGAATCCAAGGTTCTAAGAATGCTCTTTGGAATCAAATAGAATCAAACACTGTTTGTGATCAGTGCATAGCCCATGATATTGCAACTGGCTCAAGGCAACTGACTATAATTTAACACATCTAAAGGAAACTAGTTTTCTCCCTATCACCTAAAGAAGAGAAAATGCCTGTACTTAGTGACATTTTTAGACCCAATACAAGTGAGTTTGAATTTTAGTCTTCTATAATTAACACATATCACAAATAAAAACCCTCATCAAATAAACCTGTGCCAAATAAATTTCAGTTGTCAGATGTTATAAAGTTTCACTGTTTTACTGTTTCTCAAAATTTTCATCTACTTTCAACACTCAATTCCTTGTAGAGGTGAAGTGGATTTTTAATGTGCTGACATTCTAGGAAAAATAAATTTGGTGAATTTCTATTAGAAGGCATGTTTTGTAACTGGAAATATTTGATATTGTTTGTATCCATCAAATGAGCAAGATATGGTTAACTGCTCTTTTCTCTGGGAAGTCATTACCTTTTTGTCTAGATTTTTTTCTAGCCTATCTTGAATGGGGGGAAACTGTGAAAACAGTGGAACAGATGGCATCTTGTAATGTATTCTCAACAACCCTCAAGTAATAGTTCTAGAACAAAGGTGTACCTCTCCTTAGTCTACGAGTGTCCCCAAATATCCTGAGTGTTTTAGTAAGAAAAAGTCACCTCAAATAGAGATGCTAAATGTGTAATGACTGCTTTAGGTTGTATCTGTTCTGTGCAGATATTTCTTCCATCCTGCAGTCATCCTCCAGGATCTCTGGGCCAGACCTCCCTGGCCTTGACCCCTAGCTCTCTCCAGCAGACTTTAAATAATCTGGCTCAATCTTGTCCTCTAATTTGAGGGAGTAGTGGGATTCTCTGTTATGTATTCAAGACTCAACATCTGGCTTTTTCTCCATGTTTCTCTAATCAGATTATTGGAAGCCAACTTTTAGTGTCAACCCAGTAAGAGAGACTATTCAGAGAACTAGTTCTGTTTCCTTTTCACATATAGCATTATCCTTGTAGAGAGGAGACAAAATTACTTCTCTTAAGACAAAAGGACTATTTTCCTACATTTTTCTATGTAGAAGCGAGCCTGGAAAATAGTAAAGTCTTTATTTTCACCTCATGCTCTTTGTTCCAAGTATATGGTATGAGTGTATATGCAAACTATGGACACAACTTATTTTTTTAACAATAGGTTAAAATTATCTTAATTTTTAAACATTTGAATAATTTATTTAAAGCATTGAATTTCATAGATAAAACTGGCTATATCAAATGGGGAAAAGTAGTATATACATGAAATAGTAGTATATAAAGTTTAAAAAATTTTGTTTCTTTCATTTTTAAATCCACTTCTTAAGACTGGTGCTACAAACCAAATAACTGCATGTGATTCCAATGTGAACTTTCATGACATTTGGTGAATGGTGAAGCAAGTATGCATACTTCAGATATTGACAAAATATACAGTTTCTGTCTTGGTTGGTTTGTTTGCTTTTGTGAAGATTCAGTGAGTTTATGAAAACAGTGTGATAAAGTCAATTTTTATTGCCTGTTATCATTAAAATGAACTATTGTTGACCAATCTTTAGCCTCCTGATAGCCACCAGGCAGCACCTAATGGATAAGTCTCTTTAACTACAATGACCTTAAGTCTGACTAACTGTGGCCACTAAGAAATTGATTCTTGAGAATAACTGCAGTTTCCAAGTTGCCCTTTAACTCAAGGACAAAAGGTTCTTAACTCTTTGCGGAAGCCTTATAGAATAACCAAAGAGGTTCAGAGAAATGTAGATTAAAAGTCTACCTCTACTCTTATTAGCCTGTGATCTTGAGCAGGTTCTACAACTTCTCTGAGCTTCCATTTCCATGCCTGTCAAATGCAGGTCATAATACCTGCATCTTAAAGTTGTCACTGATGATTATATGAAACAAGATATGTAAAAAGCTTGACCCAAAGTAGGTCACAACATATGTTGATCAAACTTCTCAGAACTAGAGGACTAATTTCAAACATCTGTGTTTAGTATATTATTCTCTTCCAGTGTGAGACAGAGAACTTAGGGAAAGGTACACAATTTCTGTTGTAAAATTTGTTTGACCTGCTCTATTTCACTAGGTACCAAAGATTATTTAGGAAAATGTTTATAGGTCTTGCCTTCCTTGATAGCAACAGGAACTAGAATCTTTGTTTTCCTGTTCCTCACAGAATATGAAAACTTGCTCAACAGGATTAGAATGGGCAGAATTTTCAAATCTGTTCAGTTACATCTTGTGAATATATAAGTGTAATTTTGACAGATAAAAATCACTTGATCTAAATATGTGCATGTCAAGGCACGGTAGTAGATAACTGATTGGAAGCTTTTCATGTTGTGTAATAGAATGATAGCAATCTTAAATCATATCATACAGAGTCAATAAACTATTGTTTTTTTCCCATAAAATAATTCCAATCCAAATTGAGTTTCATAGTCACTTGAAAGGCTTATGTGAACTAAAAGCAGTCAGAATGCATTTAACCTGAAGCCACACTTCTTCTTCTACTTGAATGAGCCCTATTTGAGTAAATAGAGAAAGGTAAGAAAAACACTCATCGAATTCTATATTATACACTCAGTAACATTATTAATATGTTTTCATTTTTCTTTGACCAGTGCTCTTAAAACATGGGACCAGAATAAGGAGATGTCAGGAAAAAGGTAAGAGGAAAAAAGGTAATATAGTATCTATTTGCTAAAGTCTAACAAAATGAATTCAATGTGAGTATGCAGTATCAAATATGTAACATAAACACACACACACAAAATGTGCAGGGGGAAAAAAGCACAACTTTAGGTCCTAATCTTTGCAAAGTTTGAATGAGGAAAGAAAAAGATAAATCAATTTTGGAAATTAGTGTGCCTCTTAATCATGGCCCTCAGAATCAGTCTGGGGAAACAAAGTGGAAAAATTCAGAATAAAATTTCTTTAATATCCCACAACAGTGGAAGACTTAGACAGAAGGGAGTATGTAGGTACTTGGACAGAAGGTGGGGTGGAACAAGAAAAACTCTAAAAATTACAAGCCCCTTTTTAATACCCTAAAGTTTCACCTGAGCTCAAAAACCAAAAAAAAAAAAAAAATTTATCAAGACCCTACCCAGAGAACTAGAATTGCCTTGGATTTTAATCTCCAAAGTCAAACAGGTATTTAGCTAAAAGACAGAATAAAGTAAATAAATGAAAACTCAGAAAGTAGAGTCTGAGGTAGTAAGGTACCCTAGTTGGTTAGTGTAAATAGAGCAGTTCAGTTGAAGAACTCGTTTTTCTACCTCTAAAGTAGAAGTTGTGGGACCCACAGCCACAGATTCTATTCATATTGCCACTGATTTACTTGGAAGGGAGGGGATAGCTGTTTCAGAGCAATGGGCAAAATAGGGGAAGGGAACTCTGGGAGAAAATTTTCTAATGCTCTGAGGCTCCCTCCAGAATGCTCATAGGAGGAGAAATTTCTATACCTGAAGGTAACCCAAAGAAGATATAAAACTGCTCTGGGCCAGAAGAAGTAAATTCAAGCACACACCCCTTAATCAAATCGTTGAAGGCAGAGCAAAGTTCAGATGCTCCAAGTAAGTTGGCTTATTGAGGTAGAGAAGTGCTACCTTTCCTTCCTTCAAGCTCTTGGGGAAAGGAAGAAATGTTCCAGGAAAAAAACAAAACAAAACGCTACTCTGAGTCTAAAATAAAGCTCTAAGGTGGAAATTAAGTAAAGATGACAGAATGTCCAGGTGCATTCAGCCGTACATTATCAGAACAAAGATCTAATAGATCTGCTCATAATATAAATGTGACAAAAAGCAATATTATAGTAATTGGTTACATGGTATCAATACGTACATGGCAGTAACTCAGGCTGTGCCCATAAATGTATAAACAGCAAGCTCTCTAGTAAAAAACAAAACAAAACAAAACAAAACAATTTGTAGCATTTGCTAATTAACCATGGTGCAAATAGTCCCACCATAGCCAATTCATTCTGTCAAAGTGACATCACTGAAAATTAGGAAGAGATTGAAATATTTGACTTATACGAATCAGCTCCAGCACACCACTGATGGTAACTATGTAAGAATGCCACTGCAAGAAATGTGGAGGAGAGAAAGAGCATGCATAAAACAGATAATGCTTCCATTCTGTAAGATGATATAAGCCAGTAAATGGAAAAATATTCCCTGAAATGAGTGTTTTTCTTTCTAGAATTTAAACAGAACATTCTTAAAAAGAAAGACATCAATAACAAAATGATACACAGAACACAACTTCAAAGCTGAGAAAACAAATTTAAAATCAAAATAAAACCAATTATGCAATAACTAAATAAATAACAAACATCAAGAAACAAGTTGATACCACAGAAAATTAGTAACCAAAGAAGGAGGCTTTATTTTTATCAATGAAGACTATAGAAAAATAAGATTAAAACATTTTTAGAAATCAATAACTATTTAATTTAATATACTAGTATATTTGAAATAGGAAACCCCAAAATGGCAGAGAAAGTATACTCTGCATCAATTTCATTTATGAATATGAATTCAAGGACCTTAAAAACATCAGTAAATAAAATTCAGCAGCACGTTGAAAGAAAAATGCAGAAGAAGCCAACAGGTTTACTCAGCAATACAAGTATGGTACATTATTTGTAAATCATATAATTCATTACATAAATATGTTAAAAGGTAAAAACATGTATATCACAACATAATTTAATAAAAGTCAACATCCATTGCTAATTTTTAAAAAAGAAGCATTAACATAAAACAATTAATACTTCTGCAACATTTTATGCATATATACATGTGTGCATATTTGTGTATATATGTGTGTGTAAATACATACAAAGAAAATAATGAAACACTAGAAGCACATTTGTTAACTATGAAAACAGAGTTGCCCTTTGTAATTACTGTATTTAAAATTGTTTTGTAAATACTAGACAATGCAATTAGGAAATACACATAAAATCCAAGATGGTGGTGAAGTAGGTAGAAGTTATACTTATCACTTCTCAGGAAAAAACTGGAATTACTACTAAATTATAGAATAAGCAACCTAAATAACCAAGTGAAGACTAACTGAACAGAAATCTTATAGCCAAGTATTTACAAAAGAAGCCACATCAAGACTGGTAGGAAGGGCAGAGATGCAAAAAGAGTTGGCCATGTACCCACATGTGGCAATTGAAAAACTGAAGGAATATCTTGGCTTCGGGGGTTACCCCTGAGGAGCGAGGGGTCTTGGTCACATATAGGATCCCCAACCTAGGGCACCAGAGTTGGAAGGAAGAACCCAGGTAGCATCTGGCTATGCAAATCAGCAGGGGTTCTGCCTGCCTGGAAAGACAAGAGTCTGCTAGAAACCAAAGCACCCTCTTAAAGGGCCTGCATATGAAATCTTGTTTACAGCCACTCATGCTGCATTCTAGAGGAAGGAAGGAAGATCAGAGCAAACTGGAATCATACAGAAAGATGCTTTGTTGTATAGTTACAGGACGAGAGCGGAAGGGGCAGCCAACAGGGTCCCTGTGCTGAGTCCCTCTCCCACACTACCCACTGACATAATTTTTCCTTGGTTGAGCACTCCCCTACATACAGCATTAGCCTGGGGGAATTCTCTAGCCCACACTCCTAGCTTCCTGTGGCCCTGCCCTGTCAAGCTCATTCCCTTTGGAAGAGACTGCTAGCTGTGGTCAATCTGGGCTCACAGTGCAACTTCCTTAGAGGGCTCTTGAGGAGGTTTGGGCACACTCAGGGTGTTTCAGAGATGCATAAGGAAAGATTGAGTTGTATGACTCTAGGGCAAGGGACATTTTTCCTATTCTCATGCCCAACCAATGCTGCCCCATCATGGGAAATGCACTAATCTCACTCTCCCAACTCCATGAGGTTCTGCTCTTCTGAGCAGGCACCCTGTGGAGGAATCAGCTGGCTGCAACCAGCCTGGACCTCCAGTACAGAATTTCTTGAAACGTTCTAACAGCAGTTCAGGCAGACTCAGGGGGTGGCAGAGACACACTAGGAGAAAATGAGTTGTGTGGCTTTAGGGTGGGGGCTATCTTTTCCTCACATCCCCAACCTGTGCCAACATTTCTATTCAGAGACTTAATTCCATATGGCCAAATGTTGATCTATTTTAGCATGATAAACTCTGCAGGACTCACTCTGACTCCTTGAGACCCTGCCCCAGCACAAAGGTCTTTAGGCCCCAGGTAGATGGCAGATGGACTTGGTGTACCCTGGGACTTTTCTTGAGAGGCCTCAGACCCAGCACTGGCACTGAGTTTAAATCTGTATCAGTCTAGTGAACACCGCTTGCCCCTATCTGGTGACTAACTGAGAAACTATCTCATATGAGTCACATGCCACAAGAGGCCCTTTCAGTGTCTGAACCTAACAGGCAGCCGGTAGACAGAGGCAGAACTCATGGTACCTTATGCTTTTGCTGACTTTCCCCTAGGCTTGGTGTTGATGGAAGCTGGTCTTAGTGTGCATCTTGGCTCATCCCGTGCATACCCAGGCCCAGCAGCTAAAGCCACAAATGGTGGATCACTCTGTAGTTCCTATCAGGTAGCTCAGGAACAGTCAGAGGCAATATCTGACATCGATGGGAGTCCCTTCGAAGAGGATCCAGAACTACCACACCCAGTGACAAGCTTCAGACTAAATCATAGTATGATCCAATTAACTCCACAAACAACAAAATAAAGAGAAATCTTGGCAAGAACCAGAAACTGCCTTGGTAAATTTTGCTTTGTTGGGTCAGCTCCTGCACAGTAGCTCAAACACTGTAGTTGGGGTTCAATCCTCATAGTCAGTCAGCCTGAAGGTCAAACCTACCCACCAATGGGCCAACAGCAATCAATACTGATCCACAACAGGAAGGTTCACATAAAGCACACAAAAAACATTACTGGAACACCACGCATAGGTGATCCAAAAGACAGAGCCATGAGCCCCACAAAAGATCTACTACATAAGGTCACCCTACCAAGACTGGGAGTCATAGCAGATCAACCTAATACAAAGAAAAAGTTCTGAGAGGCAGCTAAAATGGGGAGACAAAGAAATACTCCCCAAGTGAAAAAAAAGGAGAAATCTCCAGAAAAATAACTAAATGAAATGAAGGCAGCAATCTACCAGATACAGGGTTCAAAATGCTGGTTATAAAGATACTCAAGGAACTTAGAGGAAGAATAGATGAACTCAGAATGCCAACAAAAAGATAATAAGTATAGGAAAGAACATAGAAACCATAAAAAAGAAAGAGTCAGAAATAAAGAACACAATATCTGAAATGATGAATACATTAAAAAGATTCAATAGAAGAATAGATGAACCAGCAGATCAAATCAGCAATTTGGAAGACAAGGTAGCAGAAAAAATACCCAATCAGAACAGGAAAGAAAAAAAAAAGTAAAGGCAGGTTAGGGATCCCTGGAACAATGCCAAGCACCACAAATCTATATCATAAGGATATCAGAAGGAAAAGAGAGAGAGTGAGGGATTGGGAAACTATTTGAAAAAATAATTGAAAGCTTCTCTAGCATGTTAAAGGAAAAAGATATACAATTTCAGGAAATACAAAGACCCCCAAACAAGATGAACCCAAAGAGGCCTGAAAAGACACATGATAACTAAAATGGCAAATATTAAAGCAAAGTGGGAATCTTTAAAAAAAGAAAGAAACAAAGAAAGTTATTTACAAGAGAGCTTTCATAAGACCGTCAGCTGATTCTCAACAAAAACATTTCAGGCCAAGTGGGAGAGGCACAAAATATTCAGAGTGATGAAAAGCAAGGACCTACAATAAAGACTACTCTATTCAGCAAGGCTATCACTTAACATTGAAGGAGAAATAAAGACCTTCCCAGCCAAGAAAAAGCTGAAGGATTGCATCACCACCAAAGCAGTATTAAAATAATGTTAAAGGGAATTATTAATGAAGAATTTTTTTTAAAAAAATTGGAAAGGATTTGTAAAGAAAGAATAAAATGACAATTAATATGTACCTATCAATAATCACTTTAAATGTAAATGGATTAAGTGGTCCAATCAATTCATATAGGGGAACTGAATGAATAAGGAAACAAAACCTATATATATGCTGTCTTCAAGACCTCCACTTCAGAAAGAAACACATACAGACTGAAAATAAAGGGAAGGAAAAAAAATATTTTATGCAAATAAAAACAAACAAATAAAGCTGAGGTAGCAATACTCATATCAGACAAAAGAGACTTTAAAACAAAGGCTGCAATAAAAGAAAAAGGAGGATGTTACTTAATGATAAAGAGATCAAAACAATAGAAGGATATAACCTTTGTAAATATTTGTGTACTCAATATAAGAGCACCTAAATATATAAAGCAAATATTGATTAACATAAAGGGAGAGACTGACAGTATTATAGTCATAGCATGGTACTTTAACGCTCCATTGACATCAATGTGTAGGTCATTCAGATAGACAATCAATGAAGAAACAGTGGCCCTAAATGACACATTAGATCAGATGAATTTAATTGATATTTTCAGAACAATTCAACTCAAAGCAGCAGAATATATTTTTTTTCCAAGTGCACATGAAATATTTTCCAGAATATACCACATGTTAGGACACAAAACAAGTCTCAGTTAATTTTAAAAAATTAAAATCATATCAAAGATCTTCTCTGACCACATGGTATGAAATTAGAAATCAATGATAAGAAAAGAAAACCTGAAAAGCACACAAAGACATAGAGGTTAAAAAACATGTTACCAAAGAATAGGTTAACAATGAGATCAAGGTAGAAATCAGAAGATAGTTTCAGACAAGTAAAAATAAAGACACAACAACCCAAATTATATGTAATTCAGCGAAAGCAATCCAAAGAAGGAAATTCATAGCAATACAGGCCTGCATCAAGAAAGAAAAATCTCAAATAAATAATCTAATCTTAAGGAAATAGAAAAATAACAACAAAACCCAAAGTGAGTAGAGAGAAGAAAATAATAAAGAGCAGAGCAGAAATAAATAAAATAGAGTCTAAAAGGTACAAAAAAATTAATGAAACCAAATTCTGGTTGTTTGAAAAGATAAGCAAGATTGGTAAGCCTTTAGCAACACTCAATAAAATAAAAGACAAAGAATAAAAAAATGAAATCAGAAATGAAAGAGAAGTAACTGATACCACAGAAATATAAAGGATTATAATAAAATATTATGAACAACTATATGCCAACAAATCAGACAGTGTGGAAAAAATGGATAAATTCCTAGAAACTTACAATCTTCCAAAACTAAATCAAGAAGAAACAAAAAATCTGAACAGACCAATAACAACCAACAAAATTGAAACAACAAACCCCCAGCAAATAAAATCCTGGACTGAATAACTTCACATGTAATTTGAACCAAATATTCGAATAAGAACTAACACTCTTCTCTAACTTTTTGAAAATGTTCAAAAGAAGGGAAGACTCCCAAGGTTACTTTTCAAGGCTAGCAATACCTAATTCCAAAACCAGATAAAGATACTATTAAAATAAAAAAGAAAAATATAGACCAATATCTCTGATGAATACAGATGCAAAAAATCTCAACAAAATTTTAGCAATAAATTTAAAAGATCATACATTATGGTCAAGTAGGATTTATTTTTTGGATGCAAGTTTGGTACAAGATCTGTAGTTCAATTAAAATAACACACTGTGTAAGCTAAATGAAGGATAAAAATCATATGATAATGTCAAGAGATGCAGGAAAAGTGTTTAACAAAATTGAGCTCACATTTACAATAAAAACTCAACAAAGTGAGAATAGAGAGAAAATACCTCAGCATGATAAAGACCATATAAGACAAACCCACAGCTAACATCATATTCAACAAAGATAAACTAAAAACATTTTCCTTGAAATGAGAACTAGACAGAGATGTTCACTTTCACTTCTCTTATTCAACATTGTACTGGAAGTCTTCACCATAGCAATCAGACAAGAAGAAGAAATAAAAGGCATCCAAATTAGAAAGAAAGAAGTAAAACTGTCATTATTCAAAGATGATCTTAACTGTACATAGAGAGCCTTGAGGATTCTGCCAAAAAACTACTAAAACACATTAATAAATTCAGTAAAGTAATAGGATGCAAAACAAATATTCAGAAATCAATAGCATTTTTATACACCGATAATAAACTGTCAGAAAAGGAAACTAAGAAAACAACCCCATGGATAATTGCATCAAAAATAAAATTCCTAGGAATAAATTAACCAAAGGAAGTAAAAGACCTATACTTATAAAATTATAATACACTGAAGAAAGAAATTGAAGTAGATACAAATAAATGGAAGTATGAGTGGTGCTCATGAACAGGAGGAATTAACATTGTTAAAAATATCCATCCTACTTCCCTGGCTGGTGTGGCTCAGCAGATTGAGTGCAGCCTGCAAACTGAAAGGTCACTGGTTCCATTCCTAGTCAGGGTACACCATTCTATGGTGATTTTAATGTGCACTTCTCTGATGATTAATGATGTTGAGCATCTTTTCATATGTCTGTTAGCTGTCTGTATGCCCTCTTCAGAGAAATGTCTATTCAGGTCCTCTGCTCATTTTATAATTGAATTGTTTCCATTTTTGGTGTTGAGTTGTATGAGCTTTTTCTAGATTTTTAATATTAACTCCTTATCAGCTGTATCACTGGCAAATATCTTCCTCCATTTAGTGGGGTGTCTTTTGGTTCTGTTGATAGTTTGTTTTGTTGCGCAAAAACTTTTTAGTTTGATCTAGTCCCATTTGTTTATTTTTTCCTCGCCCCAGAGAAACATCAGAAAAAAATATTGCTGAGAGAAATGTCAGAAAGTTTACTGCCAATATTTTCTACTAAAAATTTTATGCATGAGTCTTAATTTTAAGCCTTCAATCCAATTTGAGTTTTTCTTTCTATGAAGTAAGAAGATAATCTAGTTTCATTTTCTGCATGTATCTGTTCAGTTTTCCAATATCACTTATTAAATAGTCTGTCTTTATTTCATTGTATGTTCTTGCATCCATTGTAATATTTTAATTGAGCATATAGGCTTGGACTTATTTTCGGGTTATCTATTCAGTTCCATTGATCTACATGTTTCTTTTTATTCAAGTATCATGCTGTTTTTATTTCTCTGGCCTTGTAGAACAGATTGATATCTCATAGAGTAATATCTTCAAACTTGTTCTTCTTTTTTAAAATTGCTGTTGCTTTTTGGGGTCTTTTGAGGTTTTTTTAAATGCATTTTTGGATTATTGTTCCTAGTTCTGTGAAATACAATATTGGTATTTTGATATGAATTGTGTTGAATTTATAGATTGCTTTAACTAGTATGGACATTTTCCTTCTTTGTTTTTTGTTTTTTAGGTTTTTTTTGGATTTTATATGTTTATTTTTAGAGAGAGGGGAAGGGAAAGAGAAAGGGAGAGCAATATTGGCCAGTTGCCTCTCATATACCGCAACTGGGGGCCTGGCCCATAACTCAGGTATGTCATACCTGTCAGAATGGGTAATATCAGTAAATCAACAAACAATAAGTGTTGGTGAGGATGTAGAGAAAAGAGAATTCTTGTGCACAGTTGGTGGGAATAGAGACTGGTGCAGCCACTATGGAAAATAATATGGAGGCTCCTGAAAAAATTAAAAATGAAACTGCCTTATGACCCAGCAATTTCGCTTCTGATTATTTATATGAGGAAATCCAAAACAATATTTTAAAAGAATATGTGCACCTCTATGGTCATTGCAGTGTTGTTTACAATAACCAAAATATGGAAGCGACACTAGTGCCCATCAATAGACAAGTGGATGAAAAAGTGGTGGTGCATATGTATAATGGAATATTGCTCAGCCATAAAAAAATCAAACCTCACCTTTCGTGACAGCATGGATGAATCTAGAGGGTATTATGCTAAGAGAAATGTGCCAGTCAATGAAAGACAATTAACTATATGATTTCATGTATATGTAGAATCTAAAGAACAAAAAAATAAATAAAACAAACAAAATAGAAACAGACTCATAGATACAAAGAAGAGACTGATGGTTGCCAGAAGAGAGGAGGTATGTTGCGGGACTGGATGAAAAAAGTAAATGGATTAAGAAGTTCAGATTGGTAGTTACAAAGTAGTCAAAAGGATATATACTGCAGTATAGGGAATATAATCAATATTATTGTAATAAGTATGCATGGAGCCATGTCGGTACTGAAAATGGGGATAGGGACCATTTTGTAAATTATATGGTTGTTTCAACTCTGTGCTGTACACCTGAAACTAACAGAATAATATTGAATGTAAACTGTAATTGAATAATAAAATTTAAAAAGAAACTCATGTAAAGCAGATACAGTAATTGGAATGTAGGTACAAAATTATAATTATTTGCATAATATACTATTTAATACCTAGATAACTCAAGAAATCAATTGGAAAATTATTAGAATAATATTATTTAATAAGGAACTAGTTACAAAATTATGTAAAAATCAATATCCTTCCTATGTGCAAACAACATTCAATTACAAATTAGGTTGAAGGAACAATTTTCTTTTACAATATAAAAATAGTATTTATATATTTTAAGTGTAAGTTACCTATGTATAAAGGACTTAGAAGAAAATATAAATGTTAAATGATATCATGTCATATAGAGATAGTGAATTTTGAAAATATTCATTCATTTATTCATTCAATCACTCAGAAATATTTATTGTGGACATATTATATATCAAGCACTGCTCTAAGCTTTGGGAAGACAGGCATGAACAAAATAAACAAAAGTACCTGACCTCATGGAGGGGATCTAATTAGGGAAGACAGACCACATAACATATGTGATGATTTGAGCACCATGAAGATATGTAGATAGAAGGTGCTGAAGAGTTAGACAAAAGTGTATTATTTCAAAAAGTATGGCATCAGGGATGGTCAAGTAGGGCTTCACTGATAGGTTACATTTAGATCTGTGACCAAAAAAGGTGAGTATGCAAGCCATAGACAAAGTTTTTAATATGGAAAAAGATTCAGGTATTTAAAAACAGTAACTAGGCCCATGTGGTTGGTGTGAAGTAAGAGAGAAAGTAATAAGAGATGAGTTGAGAGAGAAAGCCAGAACTGAACATGTCAGGTCTACTGTCCATTGTAGGACTCTGGCTTACACTGAGTGAGATGGGAGCTTGTGAAAGGTTTTGAGCAGAGAAGAGACATGTTCTGAATATATATTTTAGGGATCACATATTAATAATCTTAATGCTCAACTTATGCAATTTCATTTAGAAATACAGAAAATGATTCTAAACTTTATCTTCAAAAATCCAATGTGCAAGAATAGTCACCAAAATTCTTCAGATAAAGAGAAAAAAAGTAATATCAGTCAAATCAGACATTAACCACATCATGAAGCTCTAATAATTAATGTATTTTGATACTGGAGTAGGTCATGTAAACATGTGGATTTTAATATTTGATAATATTGAAATTCTAAATCAGTGCTGAAAAGATAAAATGTTAATAAATAATGTTATTAAAAACTAGACAGTGAAAATATAAATAAAATACTTGTGAAAACCTGTGAGGTCTTATATTAAAATGAATTTCAGTTCTTTAAAAATACGTACACATAAAAATAAATTAACAGAAGATCTGGAAGAAAATATGAGGGAAATATATGTGCCTCAATGGGTATATGTGTGTATTAGAGTGCAAGCAACCTTTATAAGCAGGGATCCAAACCACTACACTATCAAGAAAATAGTAAATATTTTTCTAGTACTAATTCCATTTTACTAATGTACAGTAAAAATATAAAAATAAAATTAAAATATAAAATTAAAAAATATTAAAATGGACATTATTGACTAGAGGCTAATTTACTTGAAATAATTTCAACATTTAATAAATAAGAAAAAATACTAACAATCTAATGGAAACCAATATATACATGGCAAATGAATATGTAAAAATTGGTTCAACTCTACTTCTGAATTAAAATATTCAAATAAAAAAGATGGTAATGTCCAGGGAGTATGTTCACAAAAAAATCATTTAAAATAATTGATACCCAGGGCTGGGAGGATATGGAAAAAGGTAGTTATACAGTGATCAGGCACTTCCTCAAGACACATTGGAATAAAACATACACATTTTAACTGTATTTACCATTTGATGAAAATGGTGTACAAGAAGAACAACATAGGTTATTGAGACAGAATAAAGATTAAATACAGACCCAGAATTTACTATGCAGCAAGTAGGCTTTCAATTCAGCTAGAAAAGAATGTTTTATGTAATAAATAATAGTTGCATAATTGATCATCAATCTGGAAGAAAACTAGACTATATCTCTATCTTAAAGTTTAGCAAAAATAAATTCCAAATACATTACGATTTCATATGCTAATAATGAAACAGTGGTTTAAAAACTAATTTATTTGCTGACTATATAAGGATCCCAGTGCTACGAATTTACTACTTAGAAGCATTAACGAATATGTTTTAAATATTATTTGTAATAAAAAAACTGGATACCCAAATATTAATCAATAAAAGTCTAGTTAAATTTTTAAAATATACATCCATAGTATAAAGTGATACATAGCTATTTAAAAAGAATGAGGCATATCTGTGTTTATGTGCAAAGATCTTTTAGCTTTTTTATTTAATGAAAATAGTAAAGGAAAGTTTTAAAAATCATGTTCAGTATGTTGGTATAAACTTTTTCTTTATGTAAGTTCGTAAAAATGAATTATACATAAATAATAATTATATTGATAATAATAAAATAATAATTCCCAGCACTTATTTAATTATGATCATGTGCCAGGTATTACTTTATGCACTTAAATGTTTGAGCAACTCTAAATAAAAGATAGATATTATTAATAGGTCTTTGGTGAGTCAGAAAGCCAAAGCAAATTGCTCATGGTCTTAGTAAATGATGGAGCCAGGATTTAGAACCAGGCAGTGCATTTCTAAATTCTGTACTGTGAGTCACTGTGCCATGTACACACACACACACACACACACATGCTTTTATTGTAGATAAAAAAATTATTGTATTTATGAGAAGTAGAAAAGTGAAAGTTGGAAAAGTTGGGTACAGCAAAATGGAACTCTTACAGTCATTTCCTAACTTTCTGTACCTATTTGATTTTTTAAAAGCATATGCAGATTTTACTTTTTCTTGATTAAAAAAAAATAAGAAAACTTAAAGAAGAAAAAAAGGAAGGGATTCCAAGCGTCCTCAGAAACTCTAGGGAAAAAACGATCCCAGCTGGCACAAATCTCTCTATGACATAGAGCAATGAAACTTGAAGTCACTGACCTTGAGAGCAGCAGGCTCTGCTTTTGCACCCCCTTTCCTGAGCTGCTGTATGGGACTGACTTGCTGGAGCAGAACGTGGGCGCCACTGTGTTGCATTTCCTATCAGCAAAGAGATCAGAGAAGGATGCTGTCCTCTCTATCATGTCTCTGCTATCAGTTGATCGAATTCTCCCCCTTTCTGTGTGCTTGACACCATGATACCCAGGAGCTCAGAGAGTAATGCTGGTCTCCAAACAAACAACAATGCCGGGGGGTGCTCACTTATCATCCCTTGGGAAGAGAGGTCTGAGAGCCAGCACTGGTCGGCTAAGTCCCTGGCACAGGGGCTTGGTTTCTTTGGCAGGGAAGAAGTAGCCATATGTCTCCAGGCACCAGCTAGTTGGCCACCTCCAAAGGAGGAGTTACAGTATCCATCACTAGAGGACTCAGGTATCAGGCATGCTGGCAAGCTCCTGGCTGCTACCTGAAACCTCCAGAACACTGCATTGTTTTTTTCCAGGTTCTGAGATAGAGGTTAAAAGAGGCGACCAGGCCATTATTGTTTGGCCTCAGGGAAATAAAATCAGCCCTTCTGCAAATCCACAGTTGGTGTGAACTGATAAAATATCCGGTGCAAATGGCAAAAATAAAAGGACTTTGTGTGTTCCAAATCTGTTTTCCTCCATGTACTGTTCAATAATGGTTTCCCGAAATCTTGCTTATGTTCTCTGGGGATGCAAGAAATGGGTACAAGTTAATCCTTAACCATTATTCATAGAGCTGACTGGCCAGAAAAGTTACAAGTGGAGAACACAAACTTATGTCCATAAGGTTGTGTGCGTGTGTGTGTGTGTGTGCAAAGAAGTTGCCATACTATTTTTTTTTTTCACAACAGTGAGGAATCAGAGTGAAGCTATATTTATAAGAAAGGGGTTTAGGAAAGAAAGTACAAAGACAGTTCACATGGACTCAAGAACTTTGGGAAGGGAGTTGGGAAGACAGGAGCTGTCTAGCCAGATGTTATTGCTCTTTAAAAAAACAAAGTTAATCAGACATATTAAATTTTGGTTTTCTTCATTTATAAGAAATTATTTAAGTTGGTCTATATCAGTGATTATCAAACTCACTGGTCTCCAGACCACTTTGTACTCTTAAAAGTTATTGAGTACCCCAGAGAGCTTTTATTTATATAAAATATATCTCTCTATATTGACCATATTAAAATTACAAATGAAAATTGTTGGATTTAATATTTTAGTACAATAAAGGCAAACATCATATGTTAACATAAATAACATTTTATCAAAATAACTATATTTTCTAAAACAAAAATAAAATTATTGAGGAGTGGTATTGTGTCACATTTTTCCAAGTCTCTTTAATATCTCCCTTCCTGGAAGACAGCTGACTCTCATATTTGCTTTTGCATTCAATCTGTTGCACTGTGGTCCTATTATGGCCTCTAGAAAGCTCCACTGTACACTCTAATGAGAATGAGAATTTTGAAAAGACAAGTAATGTTTCTTATTATGAAAATATTTTTGCTTGCAAAGACTTCCTAAAGAGTTTAAGGGACCCCAGTTTGATTAACAAGAAGGAAAGTCAGTATATTGGACCCTACTTTATCAGTGGGGAATGTGTGCCAAGATCCCCAGTGGATGCCTGAAACCATGGATAGTATGAGCTCCTATATACAGTGAGTGCACTGTATTTTATTAAGTAAAATAAAAGTTACTTGAACACAAGCTCTGTGATACCATGATAGTCAATCTAATAGCCAGACAACTAAGGGACTAACAGGTGGGGAGCACACACATCCTGAAAATGCTGGACAAAGGGATAATTCATGTTCCCAGTGGGACAGAGCAGGTTCATGCAAGATTTCATCACATTATTCAGAATGGAATGCCATTTAAAATTTACCAATTGTTTATTTCTGGAATTTTCCATTTACTATTTTTGGACCAAGGTTGACTGCAGGTAACTGAAACTGAGGGAAGGGAAATCATGAACTGGGGGACAGGAAACTGAAGTGATGTGTGGGGAAGGCACTGGGACTGTTGAGTTAAATAAAGTGTTACTAGCACTAACACTTTGTTTGTAAGCTGCACACTGGAAGACCTGTGCTCTGGGTTTGAGGAAAACCCATTGTGATTTTGAAAATTAAGTGATCTGAGGTTGTGTTTTGTGAAAAATTATGTAGGAAAAGCACATGTCCAGTTAAACAATAGTGATAATAACCTAGCTACCCCCATGCCCAAGGCCACAGTTTCATGGCTCGGCAGTTCAGGACTTCTGATTAATTCAATAATTGAGAGTTGAGGAACTTTAAGAAATTAGAAATACAGTGTCATTTAAAGTTAAAATTGCTGTATTTGGAGCTCTGTGTCAAGGTCATTTTGCATAAATAGCACTCCAACTCTAATTCAAATATGGGTTAAAATGGACAGGGCAGATGTTTGTCTTTTGGTTGGATTTCCTATTTACTTCTCAAGGGTTAGTAGGGAGATGATGAGAAAATAAATTGAAAAGCCCACTGACAAATTAGTGCAACAAAATATAATATATACATATATATATTTTGTTTGTTTGTTTCTAGCTTGTTTGGTTTTTGGAGGAGCTGTGTGGGATAGCTGCAATGCTAATGTCCAAAATCTGACCTTCATGGAATGTATGGACCACACAGAAATCTGACCATCAGACCGTTAAAAATATTAAGACACAGTAATAAGTTTAATACATTCAATAATAATGAATCCTGAAAACAAACTTGCTTGTGGCAAACAGGCTCAAACAAACTTTCTGAAACATTGGATTATTTGCAGAAGAGATCTCTTGCTCCAGTAGGTAGAGAGAACTGTGTATTAGCAGCATTAGAATCTCCAAGTAAAGAACACACATGGACACACACAGAGACACACATCTACTCCCACACGACAGGGTCCTGAATTTAGGCATCCCTGTTGTGGGTTTGTTTAACTCCAGTTCTGCTTCTGTATTCAGAATCCTGAGATAATATAAAAATCTCTGATCTTCCATTACTATTCAAATAGTGAGCACCCAATAGAGCACATAGGTATCAAATTATAACATTATACACCTGAAATTTATGTAATGTTATTAACAAGTGTTGCCTCAATAAACAACTAAATATTTCTGATCTTCACTGATAAGCATAACCTGAAGTATCTGTAAAACCTCTTGCAAGTTAATTTACCTATAATGGGTCCATTTATCACAAATTAGGTATAACACGATATTATTTGCAGAATTACAAGGATTCAGTGAGATAAAATATGTTCAGAGCTTAGTTCATTGCCTGGTACTGAGAAAATACTCAGGGAATTTACTCTACCCCACCCCATGCCCACATAGTTCAAAAGGACAGGTCAATCCACAATCTTAATGACCTTTGAATTTTGTATTTTGACCTGACAAGGAAATGACTTGTCAGGAGTAATGTGAAATTGTTATATAGTTTAGAGATTGGAGGAATGCTGCAATCATAACATAAACATTTGTAACTAGTATGAAATGTAAGGTAAACTATATGAAAGCAAACCAGACTAAATTAATTATTCAGTGTATTTGGTAAAGCAAAATCTGCTTTTCTGAGCCTTAATAACCTGAAAATAGAAGTAAGTTTGGAAAACACAAGCACATAAATGAATCTGATGAATAGTCTTATGATTTACACAGATTAGCAGATAAGAACCCCAGCTCCGGGATGAAACTGGTGGAACCAGCAAGCCCTACACAGCAGGGCTTGGACCAGGTAGTCAGCAGTTTGAAAACATGCTTCTCATGGCTTAGCACAGAGCACAGGAATGACTCTGCTGCACTTGAACTTGAAGGCCAGAGATGGGGACTCTACTGGGTGCAAAGGAAAATACACATGTATAATTTCTTGCTGAATTTTATCTTTGTGTGCCATAGAAAGCATAGACAACATTTATGACTGTTGACTATCAGAGTAAGGATGTATAATACACAAAGGAATTCTTATTGTTTTCTTTTTTTGGAGTTTGATATTTCTTACCTACAAGGGAAGGATAGGTTGTTATTTGAATAAAACCACTAACTTTCGAGTCTGTTAATAATGGGATGGGGACCATTGGAAGAGAAACCATGGTCACCTCTGCTTCAGTACAGAGAAGAACAACCATCCTAGAAGCTGCTGTGTCCAAACTGTCATATCAGTCAGAGCAGAGCCTCAAGTTAAGGAAGAGGGCAGTACAACAGCCACTAGTCATCAATAGGTGCTTCATGTGGCCAACGATGTCACATGAGAATATTGTGATGTCCATGTTCAGAATAGCACAGGGTGGGGCATCTAACACTAATCTTTTTTTTTTTTAATCCTTACCCAAGGGTATGTTTTTCTGCTGATTTGAGTGAGAGGAGAGAGAGAGAGAGAGAGAGAGAGAGAGAGAGAGAGAGAGACTGATGTAAGAGAGAAACATGGATCAGTTGTCTCCCACATATGTACTGACCGAGGATCTAACCTGCAACCTAGGTTTGTGTCCTGACCAGAATGAAACCTGAAACTTTTTCAGGTATGGGATGATGTTTCAACTAACTGAACACCCTGGACAGGGCTAACACTAATCTTAAATTCCCAGAGCTTCTCCTTTATTTTAGTCTTTTGTTTCTTGTTGGTTAATTTTCTCTTTTCCTCTAGTATCTCTCTTGTTATTATTATTATCCACCTCTTCTTTTATATTATCTTTTTCATTTTTTCCTCTTTTTTCCTCTCTTCCCCTTATCTCCTTTAATATTTTGTATTAACTGATCATAGCTTAAACAAGTATTTAAAACAGGTCTATCTTAATATGGCAAATTTGGCATCTTCCTTCAATGTATCTTTACACTAATATGTTTGAATACAGCCACTAGATAGCTGGTAGACTTCCCCAATTGCAGTTTTCTGGTTTTTGAACACTCAGCACATATTCATGCTTTTCAATATGCTGGTAAAAATTCCCTTTTGACATTTCAGCCTACTGACAGTTACTGCATTTTAAGCCTCAGTTCAGATGTCACTCCCTAAAGGAAGCCTTCTGCGATCCTCTTAGGCACTCTTCTTTAGATGGCCTTCCTATTTTCTCATTTGGTGATCTAATTAAATCTCTTTATTTACTAAGTTTTAGTGAATAATGCTCCAACTACAATCGTAGATATAACTTTGATCGAATAACTAGTTATTTAACACCACCCTAGGGGTTACCAGTTTATCCTGGAAAACAATGAGTTTCCAATAATGTATCAATAACTCCTAAATTTATGTACTTGAATGCACGTGTATGCACATACAGGCATGGGCATGTTCTCATGTACACACACAAGATGTTAATGGACAAAATTTTCCAATCTCACACTCAAGCCTGGGTAATCTGATGCACTGGTTATTGTTAAAATCTCTATTTGACTGGGGAACATTGCTCCCCAGGCTCTGAGGAACCTCTCCTGGATACCCACAAGGGCTTCGAGTCAAACCTCTGCTGAAGGAAGTGGGCTTTGGTAAGGGAGCATGAAGTGTGGGATGCTCTGAGATTCTGACACTGTAATATTCTTTCTGGAAAGAAGCCTGCAGCCCACTTTAAAAATTCCTCACAAACCAAACTATCAGAAGTACTAGAGACATAACACAGATAGTGGTTTGTTCCAAGTCCAGCTCTGTATGAGAGTAGAAGAAGAGGTCGAACTGACACACATCACTAGCACTTTCCAGATACAAAAGGGGAAAAGAAGTGGGTTTGTTTGTTGGAAGTTGCCATGTTAGTTTCCATAGAGGGCTTGTGCATTCATATGTTGTCTGTTGGTTGCATGATGTTCCAACAGGAGAACCTGCAAGCCCCAAGGAAGGGGAGGTACCCTATTATGTCCCTCTCCTTTGTCCAATAGGTTAGAGTGAACTAAAAATGGATTATTTATTGATCATTTTACAAGATATTAAGTTATGTAATGCAACTTGAAGCACTAAAAGAAGATTGAAATTTCCTTTACTGTACCCATGTCCTATAAATTTAAAGCCAACTTTGAGTGAATGTATTTTTTTCAATTGTATTAAAAATCAGCCCTGACTAGTGTGGTTCAGTGTGTTGGACATTATACCGCAGACCAAAATGTCACTAGTTTGGTTCCTGGTCAGTACACATGCCTGAGTTCTAGGCCAGGTCCTCTGTTGGGGGGCTGCGAGAAGCATCTGATTGATGGTTCTCTCGCATATCATTGTTTCTCTCCCTCTCTTCCCCTCTCCCTAAAAATAAATAAATAAAATACTTTAAAAATCAAATGAACAAATACATCCAAAGTGTACAGATAACAAAAAATTAAAGCAATTATTTAAAGATTTATTAATTTTATCAGTGAGTCTCAATCTTGTAGTGCATCAAGTTAACTAGAAGCAAGTAAAATTAAAAAAATGACCCTTGGTAAATTTGTCTTATTAAAATATGTGGGGGAAACAGCATCAGGGAAGTTCAGGATGAGAAGTTTGTTTCAGCTGTTATCAGAGCTCCTCAGTACTACCTTCAAGTTACTTTCTGGATTTCTGAAAGATTCCTCTCTTTCACAAACTCTCTAAATGAAAGCATTAAAGCAATAACTTCATCTAAAAATGTATAGCTGCACAATAAAATAATGGTTTTATTCTCATCTTCCTTTCCTCTGCAGAGTAAAGAAGCCAGCTTTATGAATAACTTGCAGCAATGACCAAGTTAAAATCTTCTGGCATGTTGGAAGCTAAAACCACTTATGACTCATCATATCAATAAATGACCACGCAAATTCAGACCACACACAAGACTTCAAACTGAACCCAGAGTTAAGTCAAAGAATTGTCAAGCATTTAAATTTCTTTGTAAAAAGTGATTGTCGAATTAATATTTTAAACTTAAAAAGTGAAAGAATTGACATGACTTAAATGTCTCTTCATGGTCATTTTCTGCTCTTTGACTCAAGTCATAGATGGATGCAGTTAGTTGACTGGTATTAGTTACTACAGTTATTTTAAAATTAAATTGTTATTTAAATTAATTCAACCTTTTTTCTTTCCTCAAAAAATTTGTTAAAATATTATTTGACTTTTGTAGTTCTTATATTTCATTTCTTATTCAAATGTTTTATAGACTTTTAAAATTCAAAAAATGAGTTGTACACTAAAAATATACATAATGTTGTAAATGATAGGAAGGATTTTAAAAATGAGTGACCAAGCTATTGAGGCTTAAGTAGTTACTTCTGAAGAGATGTCAGGACTATTATTGTTATTACCATTATCAATTACAGTTCAGACCATACTACTTCCAAGTGGGAAAACACTACGTCTAAATAGTATCTAAAATGTTTAACGATAACTTTTATTTCAGTTCAGGATTTATGAGTCATATTATTGATTCCGATAAGCCACACCATTTGACTCCCTTTGTCATGTAGAATTGGGTATGGTCCAACAACACCTTGTTAACTGCTCTTGGTTATTACTTTTTCCATGGCATCTTTCTCCAGCAAGCTTGATTCCCAGCTTCACGATTAGGGCAAGTAAGCACTTTCCAGGCTCCAAGGGCTGAGGGAAACAGGATGTATAAATCCTGTTTTTCCTAACAATGTAAATCACATATAACTTTTTTTTAAACAAACTTTTTTTTTAAGCAGTTTTAGGTTCCCAGCCAAATTGAACAAAAGAAACATATTTGCAATATGCGTTAGGCACCCCACATATGCCCAGTTTTCCCCACTAACAGCATCCCATGCCAGAGTGGTATATTTGTACTATCCTGAAGTCCATAGTTTACATTCACTCTTCGTGGATTCACTCTTCGTGGCACACATTCAATGGGTTTTAACAAATATATGTACATGGTGTACATGTATAAACCATTACAGTGACCTACAGGGTATTTTCATTGTAATAAATTTCCCCTATGCTCTGCCTTTCCACTTCTTCCTCCCTAGGTCATGGAAACCACTGATCCTTTCACTGCCTCCATAGTTTTGCATTTTCCAGGATATCATACAGTTGGAGTCATGCAGTATATAGCCTTTTCAGATTGGCTTCTTTCACTTAGCAATATACACTTAAGTTTCCTCCATGTCTTTCATGGTTTGATAGCACTTTTTTTTTTTATTGCTAAATGATATTCCAATATATGGACCTGCTACACTTGATTTACCCAGACACTGGCTGAGGGACACAACTTGGTTACTTCCAAGTTTTGGCAATTATGAGCAATGCTGCTATAAACATTCAGGTTTTCTGTGGATATAAATTTTCAACTCATTTGCATAAATACTAAGGAGTGATTGCTAAATCATGTGGTAAGAGTATGTTTAGTTTTATAAGAGACTGACAAACTGTCTTCAAAAGTGTGCGTGCCATTTTGAATTCTCAGTAGCAATGAGCAAGAGCTCCTATTGTTTTTGCCAGCATTTCACATTTTCAGTGTTTTGGATTTGGGCCATTGTAATAGGTGGGTAACGGATTCTCATTGTTTTAATTTGCAATTCCCTAATGAGATATGATATTTAGCATCCAGTCATATGCTTATTTCCCATCTGTTTATTTTCTTTGATGAACTGTCTGTTCAGATCTTTTGCCCATTTTAATCAAATTGTTCGTTTTTTTATTGTTAAGCTATAAGAGTTTTTGGTATATTTTTGGAAAGCAGTCTTTTATCAGATGTGTCTTTGGCAAATATTTTCTCCCAGTCCATGGCTTGTTTTCTCATTCTCTTTATAGTGTATTTCACAGAGCATGTGTTTAATTTAAATGAAGCCCTGCTTATCCATTCCCTTAAAGGATTGTGCTTTCGGTGTTATATCTAAACTGTCATCACCATAGCTGTGGTCATCTAGATTTTCCTGTTTATCATCTAAAAGATTTTAGTTTTGTCCTTTACATTTAGGTTTATGATTCATTTTGAGTAAATTTTTTGTGAGGGGTAAGATAGTATCTCAATTCTTTTATCTCTCTCTCTCTCTCTCTCTTTCTCTCTCTTCCTTCCTTCCTTTCTCTTTCTTTCTTTCTTTCTTTCTTTCTTTCTTTCTTTCTTTCTTTCTTTCTTTCTTTCTTTCTTTCTTTCTTTCTTTTTTTTTTTTTTTTTTTTTTTTTTTTTTTTTTTTTTTTTTCTTTTTTTTTTTTTTTTTTTTTTTTTTTGCATGTAGATGCCTAGTTACTCCAGCATGATTTACTGGAAAACTATCTTTATTTTATTGCCTTTGATCCTTTGTCAAAGATCAGTTAACTACCTTTATTTGCATCTATTTATTAACTCCTTCTTCTGTTCATTGATCTATTTGTCTATTCTTTTACCAATACCAGGCTGTCTTAATGATTTCAGTGATTATAGATGATTTATTAAGTATTGAAGTCAGGTAGTATGAGTCCTCCAATTTTGTTCTTCTTCCATGTTGTGGTGGGGTTTTTTTTTTCTTCTTATAAACTTTAGAGTCAGTTTGTTAATGTCCACAAAATAACTTTTTGGACTTTTTCACTGACATTGCTTTGAGTATATAGGTTATGTTGGGAAGAACTGACATCTTGAAAATATTGAGTATTCCTAATCCTAAGCATGGAATATCTCTTCATTTATTTAATTCCTTTTTGATTTCCTTCCTCAGAATTTTGTAATTTTCCTCATGTAATCTTGTACACATTTCATTAGATTTATACCTAAGTATTTCATTTCTGGGAGTACCAATGTAAATTATATTGTATTTTAATTCCAAATTCCATTTGCTCATTATTGATATGTTGAAACGGAATAGATTGTTACATGTATTAACTTTGTATACAACAATCTTGCTATAATATAATGTTTTCCTATTTTCCTGTTTTTTAAATTATTTTCAAATTTCTACATGGATAATCATCTCATCTACAAACAAACATCATTTTATTTCTTCCCAGTCTGTATACCTTTTATTTACTCTTCTTGTCTCATTGCATTAACTATGCATAACAATGTGGGAAAGGAGTAGTGAGAAGGGAAACCTTGCTTTGTTCCTGACCTTAATAGGAAAATTTCTAGATTCTTACTATTAAATATGATGTTACCCATAAGTTTTTTGTAGATATTCTTTATTCAGTTGAGGAAGTTCCCCTCTATTACTACTTTGCGGAGAGTTTTTATTATTAATGGGTGTTACATTTTGTCATATACTTTTTCTACATCTATTTAATTGTGATGTGGTTTTTCTTTTATAGGCTGTTTTGATATGATGGGTTACATTAACTGATTTTTGAATGTTGAGCTAGGCTAGTACAGCTGGGATAAATGCCATTTGGTTATTTTGTATAATTATTTTTATACATTGTTGGTTTTGATTTGCTAATATTCTATTGATAATTTTTGCATTTACACTCATGAAAGATATTTGTCTGTTGGCTTCTTTTTTCTAACAGATTTTATTTACTTATTTTTAGAATAATGGAGATAGAGAGGGAGAGAAACATCAATGTGTGGTTGGTTGTCTCTTGCATGCCCCATACTGGGGACCTAGCTCACAACCCAGCCATGCATCCCGACTGGGAATGGAACCAGCGACCCTTTGGTTGACAGGTTGGCACTCAATCCACTGAGCTACACCAGCCAGGGCTGGTCTGTAAGTTACTTATCTTATGATGCCATTGCTTGATTTTGGTTTTAGGTTAATGCTGGCTTCATAAAATTACTTAGAAAGAGGGAGTAGTGAGTTGGTATAATTTTTTTCATTCAGTATTTGATAGAATTCACCAGTGAAACTATGTGGAACTGGTACTTTCTGTTTTTGAAGGTAATTAATTTTTAAAAAATATTGTTTTCTTATCCATTACCATTTAATCCCTTTATACCCCTCTTCCACAGCAATCCATTTCCATGAGTCCTTTGTCCTTTTTGCTCAATCCCTCCATTAATTTTGAATTCAATTTCTTTAATAGATAAAAGCCCATGTGAATTTTCTATTTCTTCTTGTGTGAGTTTTGTCAGCTTGAGTATTTCCAGTAGTTTGTTCATTACATCTACATTATTGATCATGTTTGTGGGCATTGAGTTGTCCCTAATATTTGTTTATTATCATTTTAACATCTATGGGATCTGTAGTGATGTCTCCTCTTTATTTCTATTATTAGTATTGTCAGTATTCTCTCTTTTTTATTTTTAGTTAGCCTGGCTAAATGCTTATCATTTATATTGATCTTCTCAAATGGTCAAATTTTGGTTTTGTAGTTTTCTCTACTGATTTCCTATTTCATTGATTTCTGTTCTGTTTTTTATTATGTCTTTTCTTCTGCTTACTTTGGATTTAGTTTGCTCCTGTTTTTCTATTTTCCCAAGGTGGAAGCATAGATTGTTGATTTTAGAACTTTCTTTTCTTCTAATGTGTGTATATAGTTTTATAAATTTTAAGTTTTATAAAAAGCACTACTTTTGTTATGTCACTTAATATTTGATAGATATAGTTTCATTTTTATTTATTTCAAAATATTGTAAAATTTCTATTGAGATTTTTTTTCTTTTTCTTTTTTATCTATATTTTATTTAAAAGTGTGTTGTTTAATCTCCAAAAATTTTGGGATTTTCCAGCTATCTTTCTGTTATTGATTTCTAGTTTGATTTACTATAGTTTGAGAGCAGGCATTATATAATTTATTTTCTTTTAAATTTACTGAGGTGTGTTTCATGGCCAGAATGTGGTGTATCATGATGAATGGTTCATATGAGCTTGAAAAGAATGTGTATTGTGGTCTTGTTGGATGAGGTAGTTGACATGTCGATTTTAGTTAGTTGGCAGCTGATACTTTTGAGTTGAACTATGTTCTTGGAAATTTTCTGCTTCTTGTCTATTTCTGATGGAGTATTAAGGCCACCAACTGTAAAACTGGTTTCAACTAGTTCCCCTTGCAGTTCTATCAGTTTTTGCTTTATGTATTTTAATGCTCTACTATTACTTGTATATGTTAGCATAGATAGCTAGTTAGTATTAATAAAGGAAGGAGACAAAGAAGATCAGACATACAGCCTACTTATCTAGGCAGTTGCAGCATTCATAGGCTCCCTTGCAGATCACTGCATCCTCCGTACCCCCAGAACCTAATCCCAAAACTGGGAAGAAAGGATCGTTACCAGGCATTAGCCGAGATTACCGAGGGAGGAATTAAAACATCAGGAAGAGTTCTTCTGCTGAGCACATGTGCAATAGAAGCCAGGTGGTGCAGGGGGAAGTCCTTCTACTTTGAATATGTGCAATAGAAGCCATGATGACCACCATAAAGGGAGGTGTCTAATTTGGGAAAAAGGCACAATTCCTTAGGGGGAGGGCCCAGCACAAGCCTGTGGAGGATTGGGAAAGAGCTTGATCAATTTGAAAACCTGAGGTAATGTAATCTAAGCTTAACAAAAGCTTCTCACTTAGCAACATGCATTGTTCACCAGTTCATTCACATGTTCTCTCTCTATAACAGCCATGAAGTCTAGAAGCCACTCAGGACCAAATGTGGGCTCCAAGCCTCAGCTCCAAGTATAAGCCTGGGTACAGCAGTGCAGCACTGGCCAGAGCACAGCTGGGAAGAGAGACTAAACTAACTGGATGTGGACAGAAACTGAACTGGACTAAGCTTTGGCATGGACTGAACTGATGGCACAGAGTCCCTGGCCCCTGACCCTTCTTCTGGGTTCGGTGAAGGCAAGGCTGGACTTCTTCCACACTGGGAATGGATGGAGATGAGACACTATGAACATGAATCTATTCCAATAAATCTGGCCACTATATCTCATCCTCCCATTTGCGGGTCCCTGAAATGTTTTTCTTATGGCTCTACAAAAGGATCTCATTTCCACTGGTGACACATACACCTGAAGGACTGTTATGTCTTCCAGGAGAATGGACTGCTTTATCATTATGTGAAGCTAATATTTGTCTCTGATAACTTTCCTTGGTCTGAAAGCTGCTCTGCCTAAAATTAATGTAGCTATTCCAGCTTTCTTTAGATTAGTTTAGCATTGTATATCTTTCTCTATCCATTTACTATGCATTTATATGTGTCATGTTAAAAGTAGATTTCTTATAGACAACATATAGTTTGTTGTTGTTTTGTGACCCACTCTAACAATCTTTGTCTTTTAAATGCTGTATTTATACCAATGACATTTAAAGTGTTTAGTGAGTTGGATTAACATCTACCATATTTGTTACTGTATACTATTTATCACCCTTGTCCTTCATTCCTAATTATGTCTTAGGCTTTTCTGCCCTTTTTGTTTTAGTTATTTTAAATGTTATATTTTCTCTTCTTTCTTACCATACCACTTATACTTTTTGTTTGTTTTTAGCATTTGCCCTTGAGTTCTCAATATCCATTTAAAACTAATCCAAGTCCATTTGCATTAATACTATACTACTCATGGATAATGCAAATGCCTTAAAATGACAATATATTTCTATTTTTTCCCTCTCATCCCTGCTACCATCGCTGTCATTCATTTTACTTATACATAAATATATATGTATATATATGCATAATTAATCAAACATAGTTGCTATTATTATTTCAAACAATTTGTTTTCTCTTAGATCAGTTAAGAATAAGATAAATGCAAGTTTTTATTTTGCCTTTACTTAATTCCTTGTTTAGTACTCTTCCTTTCATTACACAGAACTGAGCTTTTGACATATATAATATTCTTTCTTTCTGAAAAACTTTTTAACATTGCTTGCAAGACATGTCTATTGGCAACCAATTATCTCAGTTTGTATTTTCCTGTGAAAATCTTTAATTCTCCTTCATTTTTCCAGGACAGTTTTACAAAGTTCAGAATCTTAGCTTGGTGGTTTTTTATCTCAACATCTTAAATATTTTTATCCTTCTTGCCTGCTTTGTTTCTGAGGAAAGGTCTAACGTAGTTCTTAACTGTGCTCTTTTATAGACAAGGTGTTTTATTTTCCTCTGTCTTCTTAAAAATGTCATCTACTGTTTCTATTACAGCCCTCAGCAAATTAATCATAGTTTTTGTGGATGAAAAAGGGGCTACATATTTGAGAAGCTCAGAAGATTTTTACCTTAACTCAACCTGTCTTATTGTATTTTTTCATTTATAATATGATACTATAACTTTAAAATGTTAGAGTAATTTCCTCTTTCTAGACCCCTCAGTACATAGTGTCCCACCAGAGCAGGCCACAGAGCCCCTCACTGTTATTGTTATCATTTTGATTGTAAACTTTAAACTATCCTATACTCAACTATATAAAATAAGTATGTGTCTATTCATTTCCTTTTTTATCCAATCCCAGAGACTTTGCTACTTTGCTTTCTCCCTCCTCCCTAATCTATCGCCAATGAATTTTATGTAACCCCTATAAGCCTTCTCCTTTGATTGTAATGTGAAAAATATGGTGCAAAACTCCCATTCTCTGGAGGATTTTCTCAATTCATTGAGATTTTGCTTCCTGGAATTGTCATCAGTTTGGCTCAGATAAACTCATAAAAATTTTACAGATTTAGATTTTTTTTATGTTAGCATTTAAAAAAAATCCTGGTCTGATAATTCCAATAATCCTGTCAAGTATGAGTCTGATTTTGATGCTTAATAGGTCTTTTTAAACTGTTTTTTTTTCCTTTTAGTATGTCTTACACATTTTTTCTTCATAACCATACAAGATGTACTGGGTAAGTCAAACTGTAAATAGACCTTTAGTAATGGAGTGGTACCGTGTTGGTGAGGGGAAGTATTCTAAAGTCCTAAGATTAACAGTCTTTTAATCAGCCTGTGCCACTGAATTGGGAGTTTCATTAGTAATTATCAGCCTTCCCCTTTAGCTGGGACAGGGTAGCTAGAACTGGCTGCACTTTTGTATTTCCTTTCCTCCAGTTGGAAGGCTAGAAGAGCCGGACTTAGATATTTCCCTTCCCCCACATAGAAAGCTAGAGTGGCGACTTCTGGCCAAGATGGAGGCCTAAGTAGATACACAGTCACCTCGCAAAACCAAAAGAAGGACAGCAACAAATTAAAAAATAAAAACCAACCAGAGCTGTGGGAAAATCAAACTGTATGGAAGTCTGACAACCAAGGAGTTAAGGAAGAAACATTCATCCAGACTGGTAAGAGGGGCTGAGAAGGGAACCTGGGGTGGAGAGGACAAGCAGCAAGGTGGTAGCTGGTAGACTAGGGTGGGAAATACCACATTCGCATGCCAATAAGGTGGGAGGAACAACAGGAGAGCGAGACAGACTGCAAAACCCAGGGTTCCAGTGCCAGAAACTAAAGACTTAAAACCCCTAGCTGTAAAAACACATGGGGATTGTGGTGGTGGGAGAAACTCCCAGTCTCACAGAAGGGTCTGCTGGAGAGGATCATGGGATCCTAGAATATACACAAGCCCACCCACCTACGAATCAGCACCTGAAATGGCACAATCTGCTTGTGGGAAGTAAGGAAAATGATAGAAAGTGGGGCAAGAACCAAGCAAGAAGCATTGTTCCCTCTCTGACCCCTCCCCCACAGACAGTGCCACAATTCACCCTGTCAAATACCTAAGGCTCCACCCCTTACAATGTCACAGGTGTGCCAAGACAAAGAAATGTGGCCCAAATGAAAGAATAGATCAAAACTCCAGAAAAAATACAACTAAGCGAGAAGCGATAGCCAACCTATAAGATCCAGAGTTCAAAACAGTGGTAATGAGGATGCTCACAGTGATGGTTGAGTATGGTCACAAAATGGAGGAAAAAGTGATGGCTATGCAGAGTGAAATGAAGAAAAATACACAGGGAACCAACAGTGACGGGAAGGAAATAAAGGGAAGGGAAGGGAAGGAAACCTGGACTCAAATCAATGATTTGGAGCAGAAGGAAGAAATAAATGTTTAATCAGAACAGAATGAAGAAGTAAGAATTGAAAAAAAATGAGGAGAGGTTAAGAACCTCCGAGACAGCTTTAAACATTCCAACATCCGAACCATAGGGGTGCCAGAAGGAGAAGAGGAAGAACAAGAAATTGAAAGCTTATTTGAAAAAAATAATGGAGAATTTCCCCAATCCGGCAAAGTAAATAGACTTCCAGAAAGCCCAGGAAGCTCAGAGAGTCCCAAAGAAGTTGGACCCAAGGAAACACACACCAAGGCACATCATCATTACATTACCCAAGATTAAAGATAAGGAGAGAATCTTAAAAGCAGAAAAAGAAAAGGAGAGAGTTACCTACAAAGGAGTTCCCCCGATAAGACTATCAGCTGATTTCCCAAAAGAAACCTTACAGGCAAGAAGGGACTAGAAAGAAGTATTTCAAGTCATGAAAGGCAAGGACCTATGCCTAAGATTACTCTAGCCAACAAAGCTATCATTCAGAATAGAAGGGCAAATGGAGTGCTTTCCAGACAAGGTCAAGTTAAAGGAGATCATCATCACCAAGCCCTTATTATATGAAATGTTAAAGGGAGTTATCTAAGAAGAAGGAGATCAAAACTATGAATAGTAAAATGACAACAAACTATCAACAACTGAACCTAAAACAAAAACCAAAAACAAACTAAGCCAACAGCTAGAACAGGAACAGAATCACAGAAATGGAGATCACATGAAGGGTTATCAGCATGGAGGGTAAGGGGGGAGCAGGGAAGAAAAGGTGCAGAGAATAAGAAGCATAAAATATAGTTACAGAATAGACAGAGGGAAGTTAAGAATAGTATAGGAAATAGAGAAGCCAAAAAACTTGTATGTATGACCCGTGGACATGAACTAAGGAGTGGGGGATTCTGGTGGTAGGGGGAGTGTGGGGCAGATGGGAATAAAGGGGAGAAAAAAATGGGACAACTGTGATAGCATGATCAATAAAATACACTTTAAAAGAAAAAAATAAAAAGAAAACTAAAGTGGACTGGAGTTTTTTGAGTTTTTTTTTTTCTTTTTTCTTTTAATTATCTCTTCCCCCAGATCAGTTGGGCTCCATAAATTTCTAACAGTTTAGATTTTGGTAAAAAATATATATATTTTTTAATTGAAGGCAGGTCTTGTTAAGAAGAACAGAGTGCTATGTTTGCTTTTCAAAATGTTTCCTTTCTTCCACAGCCCGCTGGAAATCTCATGTGATTTTTTTTTTTTTTTTAATCTTCACTGTGTGAATCTGTTAAGCTCTGAGAGATAAACTCACAAAAGTGTGAAGGCTCCTCTCTGATTGGTCCCTCTGGAGTTGTTGCCTCTTATGTTTGCCTAAATCAAACAATTTGTCATTTATGTATTATCCAGGTTTTCCCACCTCAGGACTGGTTCTTATAGGTATCTGTTGGAGGTTAAAAAAAAAAAGTATTAATACTTTTTTTCCCACCTTCTAATTTCTTCTAATTATCAAATCAACAGAGGCAGGTTAACAGGAGAAAATAAAAATTTTAATACATGAACATGGGAATTCACATAAGAAAACACCCAAGACAGTGAGGTAACATTGGGTATATGATATTTTTGGAAAAAGAAGAACTCGGGAGTAGGGAATGGAGTATTACATATGGAAGTGAGAATGGGTGATTTACAGGTAGTTTGAGGAAGAGGAGAACTTTCAGCAACTCAGAAACAGTGAGACACAGGGAGTATCTAGCTAATAGGTATCTGCCTGAAGCTTTCTTATTTACCATGCTTAATTTAAATTAGGCTATTGCAACATCCTAAAATCTCCCTCCAGAAGCAGGTTTCTCTTTCTTAATCTCTTGGTCAGGAGAAGAGGGAGGAAAGGAGGGAGGATCAAATGTTATTTTTTAGTCTTTTTTTCTTAATAAAGAGCTTAAACTTAGTATCCTAGGTCCTGGCCTGGTAGTTTAGTTGGTTAGAGCATTGTCCCTATATGCCAAGGTGGTGGGTTCTATCTTTGGTCAGGGAACATACACAAATCAACCAATGAATGCATAAATAAATGAAACAACAAATCGATGCCTGTCTCTCTCTCTCTCTCTTACTCTCTCTCTCTCTCTCTCTCTCTCTGTCTCTCCCTAAAATCTATTAAAGAATGGACTCCCAAAAGGGTAGCTTCAGGATGCCAAAATTTTGGTTCCCCTCAGTTTCTACTCATGGGTTTATGTTCTGGTAAATTGAGATTCTATGTATTCTCCTAACTCTTCAAATTTGGGGAAAGATCGTTTTCCCTGTGACCTCACTTTTCTGATGGACATAAGAAAGGTTGTTTGTTTGTTTTTTTTTCAAGTTTGTTTGGCTTTTTAATTGTTCTTTAGATGAAGTGACAACTTCCAAGTTCCTTACATGCTGTATAAGGAAGCCAGATGTCTTATATATAACTTTTGGAATTAAATCTTGCAAGAGGAAAACATTAGCTTTCAACTCTAATAGCAACAACTGATTGCTTGGTCAAAATAATTACAAAATCTAGAAATTAAACTACTTAGTTTATTAATCAGGCTTACAGGGTAGTAATGCTGATTAGACATGTTTTTGGCTTCTGTTGGATTTGGCTGATGGAAGGTACCAGCGGGGCATTAGAAACAGAGAAGAATCTGTGTGGGATAGGTCTTTCCAACTTTCTCTAACCTTGATGTTTCAATTATGTAGAGAAATCCTAGTGGGTAGTCCTAGACCCTCACTTCCACCTGTGGCTCAGGAACCAACATTTTTTTCTTTTGCTCCATTCAGACCTGGGGATGTTGCTGGCTTCTCTTTAATTATAGTCTGTGTGTGCCCCAACATACCTTGTTTCCGCTGTCCTACTCACACCTCTAAAAACAGTCTGATTAAGTAACTTTTGTTTCCTGCCAGGATTCTGACTAATGTACTACTGTTATATAAAATCCGTGAAAATGTCCATCCGTTGTGCATACAGAACCAGGCATTTTATTTCATTAAACAAACAACTTCTAATTAGTGAAAAATAGTACAAAAAATTGATACAAAAGTAAACAGTATGCTTGTGAGTAATGAAGATTCTTGTCTTGTTTAGGGCTTTCTTGGGATATGCTTTGAGGTATACTTTTTCATGCTTTCAGTTATGCTCATTTAGTAATGTGTATTGACTTAATCATAATCATTAATATTATATAGTTATATATTTTATAAACATATTTATATATTTTATATAAATTTAAATATATATATAATTTCTCATAAGTCAGATCAATAATATGTATCTCTGGTATGCCTGTTCTCCAGAGCTTCAACTCATATTAAATAGCTTTGCTTTGGTTTACACAAGTACCTCATGCTCAGTATGTCGTAGGCTGAGCAGACTCTTACTCCTCCAAACCTTTATCTTCCATGTTCTCTTTGTGTAGTTAGTTTTTACTACCTTGTCTGTAACCTAAATTGGAAAAATGGGTGTTATCTTTTACTCCTACTGCCCCTAACATGACATCTAATGAGTAAACAAGTCTCGTTAATTATGCCTAATGTGCCTCTTGATTCCTGATGTCTGTATTTATTTGCACTTCCACAGTCTTAATCTAAGCTTTCAACATCATACTTAGGCAATTACAATGGCTATTTTGAGATCCTTCCCCTCTACCCTGCTTCCAGATGATATGACTCTTTTTAAACACAATAGCTTTGATGTTATATAGCAATGTTTTATAAACTGCTGATTATAATTCATTAGTGGATCTTAAAATCTACTTAGTGGGCACATACATACATGTACTCATAAACACACACACAAATATAACACGGAAATTTTATAAAATAATACTAACCCTACTACATGCACTGTACTTTAATATTCTTATTACAAAATGTTGTGGTCTGTTTCAATTTTTAAGTGATAGACATGACCCACTAAAGTGTGATCTAAAATCTGGGATATGGACAAAATATCTGGGTAATACTATACTTCAGGCACAGAAGCAGCACACTCCACGTTCCCTCCTCTGTACATATTGCACATGTCCAGCTCCATTGCACTCCTTACCCTTTTGTTTATGCACTTCAGTCTTCTGTGATGCTTGCGTCCAATGCTCCCTATTTTCTGTATCTTCTCTCTAAAGACCTGTCAACTCATTTTTAAGACATGCAAATGTTTCTCTAAAGACTCTTAAAATGAAATTAATCACTCTATTTTGCATGAATTTGGCATATTCTTTTATGACAAAAAAAATCAACAACCTTCATTTAATTTGTTTATGTGTACCTCTATATCCCTTGACATAGAACTTATCTAGCACAGTGCCAGAGAGTAAGTGCTTAATAAATTAATGTTAATGATTATTGAATAACAGAGGTGGTAGTCGATAAAAGACAGCAGCAAAAATTTTGAAGTAATAGTTGCAGTATCTCTCTGCCTAGAGGAAGGTTTCTGCCTGGGGAAAACCACCCAAATAATTAAGTTTCTAAAGTATTGGTCTCATCGTATTATGTTCATTATTACCAATAAGTGTACATTTAAACTTTTAAGACATTATCAATTTTTTTTTTCACAGTGTGTGTACCATTTTATACTCATACCAGCAGTACATGAAGGTTCTAATTACTCCACATCCTCACAAGAATTTGGTAAGATCAGGCTTTTTAATTTTAGCCATTCCAATAGGTATACAGAATTTCATTAAGGTTTCAATTTACATTTTTATAATGACTAATGATGTTGAACCTCTGTTTTTGGTCCAATCTGATAATCTTTTTACTGGAGTGTGTAGACCAATTACATCTAATGTGATTAATGAGGTGGTTGGGTTTAAATAGACAATCTTGAGATTGGTTTTATATATTTGTCCCAGTTCCTCTTTTCATTCTTTCCCTTAGATTCACTGAGGAATTTTCTGATTCCATTTTATCTTCTCTGTAGGCTTATGAACTATAACTTTATTATTAGTGTTTGCTTTAGGAGTTATGGCATACATCTTCAAATTAGCACAATATCCAAGTAATATTATGGTTCTTTAAAAACAGTATAAGAAACTTAATAACATACTTCCATTTCATCACTCCTTGCCTTTGTGCTATTGTTTTATATATTTTACTTTTACATATGTTCTAAACACCACAATTTATTGTTATACTTTTAAAATGATCAATTATCTTTCAAGTAAATTTTAATAAGAAAAAGAGCTTTCATATTGTATCAAAAGGAGAGATTTACACATGAATTCGACATACATAAGCATATAAATGGTACCTAAAGCTATGACAAAGTGAAAATATCAAAGGAGAAAATGCATAGAAAATGAGGTTTAGCCCTAAACCCCAATGATTCCATCATTTAAATCAGTTAGATAAGAAGAAACCAGCAAGAGATTAAGAAAGAGTGGTTGGGGGCTATGAGGATGAATAGGTAAATGTGGTATTAAAGAAGCAAGACCAATATTTAACTGTATTGAATGCTACTAAGAAATTAGAAGAGATATCAGAGTTTTACTGAATAAAAAAAGGACAGAAAGTATTTGACCTTTACTGATTTAAAAATATATTTTTGCAAATTAGGACCACCTGCAAAGCATGAATAAATTACTGAATACAATCATAATAAAATTTTTAAGAGAAAAAGACATACAGATTTTGATGAACTTTCTATCTCATATAGACACTCCTTTAAATTTTATCCTCTGGAAGAATGATGCCTGAGGATAGTGGGAACATTCAAGAGAGATCTTTACATTTAAAAATGAAAATATAGGGCATGCTTTTGCTTTTGGACAAAGTTAATCTTCTCTTGACTTGTAAATATTGAGAGAAAAATGGAAGGTGATTGCTAAGAGGAATAAGGGCATGTTTAAATGTGTGCCCAACAAAAGTTATTTGCAATAAAGTGGTGAAAGTAAAGAATTAGGTCCTTATGGAAGAGACCAGTGAAAAAATTTAGAATGATGTGAAAAGACAAATGGAAGCACGTCCTGATAACTGGCTGATAAAATTCCATGTGAAGACATATCAAATAATGAAGACAGGGTCAACATTCCAGAAAAAGGAACTATATAAAGCCTAGCAGCAATAGAAGGGAGATAATTCTGAGGGACTAAAAACATACATGTTCAAGTCTCCATCACAGATTGAGAATAAATAATATAAAGAGAAGACTGGGCACCAGAAAAAGAGAGTCTGAATAAATGCAAATGCAAGAAAACTATTTCAGGTCTCTATAAGGGCTTAACAAGACTAAATATAAATCATGGTTAGCATCTCTTGCATGTGGAGATGGTAAGGGTAGGAAAGGGGGCTGAGGAAAGTGAACTGTTCAGTCAGATCAGAGAACAGCATTTTGCAGACAGGCCTACATCACAATCCAGTCCCCAACTCCTTGTCTGCGGAAACCTGTAAGCACAGTGAGTAATGCCAAATGATGACCTTGTCCACAGTGGAGTATTTCCATGATATTTTGGAAATTTCTAGCATGGGAGGAGGCACAAAACACCATATAATTATAAAACCTGAGGTGGGAAGAAGAAGTGGTTGGTTTGGATAATAATTCCCTCTTTTAGAACGTTTGTGGTACTACCTTATCTGCCTTTCTATCACTCCAACCCACTTTGGAATTTAGCATAAAATGTCTTTGTTACTGTGTTTATCCAGGCTGTGTTTACTCAACTCTATTGTTAAGTTCCTTGAACTGCAGAGTTTGTATGAGTCATCTTAATGTCCATGCAGTTATAACTCAGGTTCTTAAATGTAGAAGAAAATCAGCAGAATTTGTAGGCTCATTTGTCACCAAAATATGAATGTTTTTTCACTGATGAGGTTTCAACAGTCTGGAAGGAGTCATTTGAGGTTTTGGATGTGCTGAATTTATATTTTTTGGATACTAAAAAAGCACAAGGTCAGTCTACCTTAGGTACTACTCAAGATGAAGTCATTATTATGAGACATATGTTTAAAAAGATATTTTCTAAAGTTTTTTTTTTTAAATATCCATTTTAGAAGTTTGTGTCATTGTGGCTAACCAGTATTAGTGTGACTGATGATTACTGTTATTCTGTATACGTGTGTCCTGAATATGACTATGGAGAAGAGTCTGCAGATGACCTAATTCATGCATGTGAAATGTAATTCCTCCAAAGAAAGGAAAGAACTTGTTCAAAATTACAAAGAAATGATCTCCTAATACAAATATCCACACTTGATCTTTAAACTCACTGAAAGAGTGCATGTGTATGACTATGAGCTACATAGTGACTATTTATTGCACTTTCCAAGTACTTTTAAACAGAGTTGCTGGTATTTCTGCAATACATTCAATCCTAAAAATAATCTCAATTTATTATCCTTAGTTAACAAATGAGGAAACTGAGACTCAGGGAGGTCAAGGTCCTTAGGATAATGCTGTGAGTTTTCTGAAGATCTGGTGTTCAAAGGCAGGCTTTCTGATCCCAAGCCACATACTCTTTTTACTAAACAACATTAATTTTATTTATAGTAAGGAGTTAATAAATACTCACTGAATTGAATTCAACAATCCAAATGTAATCAATATGTGAAAACTTATGACAAAAAATGCAACTGAAATGTAACGAAAGGCAACTTTGCTTTGTCTTCCTTTGTTTCTTTAAAGTGTATGTGTGGTAGAGAGTTATTTTTCCCACCATCAAGACTGTGCCAGTCAGTCTTAGGTCACAAATTAAAATCACTTTAAATTACAAACCAGCCAATTAAGAAATTACTGTGTCCAGGTTAAGATAATAATTACAATCTCAGTTTTCATTTCAAGATAAGACACCTCTATCTCTTCCTCCTCTTAATGCCTATTTTAAACAGCCACCCACCATCTGAGAAGGAGTGTGCTTAGTTTTATCTTTCTCTCTAAATTTTTACTCAGTGATGGGTACTGTAGTAAGCTGGCCCCTCCCTGCTTGCTCTCAGGTGGTCCTTTCCATGTCCATTCTCTTCTGATGAATCTCCTGCCTTCCAAGTATCCTCTCGGGTAAGGCTTAAATAGCTCTAAGCATCCTCTTTAGTTTGTGGTTAATGTGAAAAACTCACACACCCTTTGCCTTGCTATGGATGAGAGATTAATTGCTCACCAAATTACTTCTCTCTCTATCCTGCTTCAGACCACTTTCAAACTTCTCAGGCATGAATAATGCCACAATCCATTATGGACCCATATCCCAGGAATATCTTGAGGCAGGGTAGGCAGCAACAACCCACACCCAGACTCCCTACCACAATAAATCCCCATGAGGTTGGGATTGGCTCATCTACATAGCAATTCTGTTGAAATAACACACCTCACAAAGCCTGATCTACATACTCTGGTCCCCTTTTCTTATCTTAGTCTGATGAAGGCTTCCAGCAGCTGGATTTCCACCATTTCTTCTGAGAATTACCTGTTTTGGTGTGCATCTTTGTTTTGAGATTCAAAACTCTATTTTGCTGTAACAACTTTTAATTTTAACACCTTGTTCTTCTAAGGATGTTTATATTTTATTTTGGAATAGACCACATTAATAAGAAAGGGCTGTTGACCTACTGACATTAAGAAGAATTTAATTTATAAGTTATTAATAATGCTTATGGGATCATCAGATCTAAGAATTGAGGCCAACTGAATGGAAAGGGGACCTGAATTCATATTTTATTAGGCCAGTCATCCGAAGTCTACACACTAACTTTTGACATATGACCAGAATTTACAGATACAAACTGAGGTGATTTGGTTGAACTGATAAACTATATCATTGTGGTTTTAGGAGAAATTCCTGTATGTTTACATTTTCTGAAGATATGCTGTTTTTGGTTTAGCAAGGAAAACTTGAAGGAGGGAAAGAAATACAATTTCTGGAAGAATGCATTTCTAAGAGTCTAAACCTGGGAAATAATTGCAGTATATGCATTTTGCCTGACATCAATTCTAAGGAAATTAAAGTTTGGACATTTGGTGATAAATGTTCTTTAGTAACAGATATTTTCTGATTTAATTTTGTGACATAAAATAAATTTCAATTTCTACAAAAAAATAAGGTAGTCTTATTAAAAAAATAACTTGTTTGATTGTTATACATGCATGGGGCTAAATTGAAATAACTTGAATTCAGAATAACTAGAACTCACACAGACCCTGAGATCAGATGTCAATTTTTAGGTCAGTGGAAACCCATGAATTTAGATTTTGGGGGTTTGAAAGATGCCATAAGCCACCAGCCCAATCAGCTTATTATGCTAAATCTAAATCATCCTGAATTCATCATTAAGATATTTGGAGAAAGAGGACACAGTTATTTTGGAAACATCTACATATATAATATTTCCTATATGAAATTGCAGGCATAGATTATCTGTATTATGACAATACAAATTATTTTCCAGAAAGCTCACTAAAGTTCTCTAAAGGTTATAATGAAATCTTTTTTTGAGGCAGCTAGCCAGCTGTAAGCAA
The DNA here is from genome assembly GCA_004026545.1 of Mormoops blainvillei. NCBI lineage: Eukaryota > Metazoa > Chordata > Mammalia > Chiroptera > Mormoopidae > Mormoops > Mormoops blainvillei. The sequence goes on along the minus strand of PVJD01005339.1, from coordinate 949 downwards.
AATAGTCTCAAATCATAATTGTTTTACACCTCGGTTTCAAGTTACAAAAAGAAAAAGAAAAAAAAAAGAGAGAGTTTTTTGAGAGCTTCAAAAAAGTCATATGCAAAACCACTTCTTGAAAGTCTGGTGGAGATGGTAAGCCCTAGGTAGTTGATTAACAAGTTACTTTAGTGCCATCAAATAATTGAGCAGGTATACCTCAAACTTCACTACAGAGACAATAAGGTGCTGATAGATATTCTACAAAAAAAAAACAGAAGCAAAAAATGTTTCATGGTCAAATTAGTTTGGGAAAGAAATTAGACCAAGAAAAGTTAAATTTTTTTATTACAGAATTTCTGGCCAAAATGGAGGAGTAGGAAGAAACACTTCACCTCCTTGCATAACCAAAAGAGGAAAAAATCAATTTAAAAACAAAAAACAAAGATAACTGCCAGAAAATTGAACTCTGTGGAAGTCCAAAACCCAAGGAGTTAAAGAAGAAACATTCATCCAGGCTGGTAGAAGGGGTAGACGCAGGCAGCCGGGGTGGAGAGGACATGTGGCAAGGTGGGTGACCGACCAGGCCATCCCACGTTTGCGTGCAGATAAACTGGAAGGAACAACGGGGGAGTGAGGCAGACCCAGAGGCCTGGTTCCAGAAAAATAAAGCCTCAGAACCTCTGGCTGTAGAAACTGTGGGGGGTATGGCGGTGGGAGTAAATGCCAGTCTCTTGAAAGTGGAGCCATAGCCAAGCAAGTGGCATTATCCCCTCTCTGACCCCTCCTCCATATACAGCACCCCAACCGAGGAAGTGTGTTGCCCCACCCTGGCAAGTACCTAAGGCTCCACCCCTTACAATGTAACAAGTACTCTGAGACAAAGAAATATGGCCCAAGTGAAAGAATAGATCAAAACTCCAGAAAAAGAACTAAGCACAAGGAGATAGCCAATCTATCTGAAAGGCAA